>JANTCA010091213.1:3062-13307 GCA_024741275.1 Chironex yamaguchii
AAACGCAAATAACTATGGACTTGTATCTGAAACTAGTACAAACGCAAATAACTATGGACTTGTATCTGAAACTAGTATAAACGCAAATAACTATGGACTTGTATCTGAAACTAGTACAAACGCAAATAACTATGGACTTGTATCTGTAACTGAAACAAGTACAGATGGATGGATGCCTTGTGAGCACAAAACACATGCCAACAAATATTAGCAGAGGTTCAGGTTTGAATGACCATATTGAGCTGGTAACTTCACTGGGAAAGGGGTCACGCTTGAAGTCGTAAGACCATCGCTCGAAGCTTCTGTGGTTACCATTTTAACTTAATTTCTGTTTATTACACAAACCAACCTTGTCTAGAACTAGTAAATGAACTTCGTAACATATCCCGCTGGTATGCATTAACAGCAATGCATGGAAACTTAATAACATGAGTGAGCCATTAGGGTTGAATAACTTATAGTCATTCGACCTAATCGAGCTGTTGAGCATAGTACGAGAGGCGTCAGATTTGCAGTTTGGAGATCATGATTCAAAGCTCAGATGCTCACAGTCATAACTCTACATCGCGTCATTACACCTTATTTAGTTCTATCTGGAACTTGTGTAAATACCGATTAATGGATGCCACAAAACAGACGTCACTAGTAAGCTGTTAAGCTCAAAAAGAAAAGTAACCAATTTTCATTTGTGAGACAATGGTTCGATAACGTTGCCACAGTTCATTACTTTCTACTACCCTTTACAGCAGACAAGGCGTTACATTTTCAGCCTGAAAACCTTGGTTTGAAAATCAGAGGAAGCTACTGGTGAAACCAACTAACAAACCAACAAACAAACTACACAGAACACTGGAAGATGAAAATCGAACTGGGACCTGGAGGCAGCAAATTAATATAACAATTCACATAGGCATAAATCCCTGGGAAACAGGGGATACCAAGTTTATAGACACACAATCTACGAAAGACGGTTTATCATGTTATACACGCCCCAAATCCCGGACAGGGGTACCATCTCCTTAAGGCCCCATTCACACTGCTCTGTATTCAAATGAAAGCGGAGCAAAACCTTATCCGTATTTGCCTTGCGTTCACACTGCTCTGATGTGAAAGGGGAGCTTTTCGAATACGATGATGAACACGGATACTTTTGAATACGACGTGTATTGAATACGCTCTGTTTTCAGTGTGAACACCAAAGACGGATTCATCTGAATACGTCAACAACATTCAGTGAATGAAGTCTTTGTTTCAAAGTGAGGCTACATGCATTCATTTAATCATGGGGAAGTGTGAACAGGCTCCGTTTTCGCGGACAAAAACGGAGAGAAATGAATACGGTGTGGTGTGAACGTGGCCTAAATATCAATGCAGATCTGCCCTCTTAATAAGACAGCACGTGTTAAGATATGCGTAATTCTTTTCTATAAAATAAACCTACTAGATATTCTGCACACAAAGTATGATATTACGAAGCCATACAATGTTATTTCCAATTTGTATAACAATACCAGGCATAAAAGGATGCAATGTAGTCTAATATATTAACATACGTTATTATTAAATACCAACAAAACGACATCCTGGTGCCAAAAGCCCCTCATTTAAACCGCAGTACAAACGTATACAAAGGATGTTAAAGTGCATGGTTATCCTTTCCTCTCATAAACACCTACGTAGACCTGTAACCACGAATTACAGCTCAAGTCCAGTATCAGTTTTCGCATCTAATGACAACAAACTCTGTGTGTACAATATCAATTTAGAATAACTCGCACAACAACATCGCCTGAAGCGCAGAGACATATGAACTTATCCAAATCTTTCATCAAATATGAGGGGCTTGATTCAAGCTAAACAGGCAAAGGAACTGTACAGGGGTCAAATTCAGGTGGGCATTTAGGGTGGTGACAAAGGGGATATTCTAAAAAAACACGAGGCAACGCATGTTAGGCATGTCTCCTCCAAAATGCGTGCTAGAAATCAACTGTTTCTGATGAGCCAAAGGATTAACCTACAAGCTAGATGTTTTAGTTCCAAATGGCGTAAGATTTGCAGCTGCGAGAAATGGATTCGAGGCTTACGTGATCACAATCATAACTGTTCTGTTTATTACAGAAGACCACCCTATCTACTTCCTTCTAGAACTAAAATAAAATAAAATAAGGTTAGTTACAAACGCGATTAAATGACTTGCAAAGCTATCTCATGTTTTGTTAAAAAAATGTAATTGCCTTTCAACAAAACATGAACGTGCACGCAGGAGTAACAATGAATAGGTTCAGAGGATAGGCATTTCGCGAGAGCGAGCTTTTGCTGAGCATGAAAATAAACAAACAGAGCTACAAAACGAATCCATAAATGTCTTACGGGAAAACAAAATCAGTATTTACCTGGGAGGTGAGTACGGGGGTGGCGGCTCACGGGCGTCCCTCACTGACGAAGCCAAGTCGAGTGATACCTACAAGAATCAGATAAAGATGCCAATATCATCAGATTAAACGACAAGCGTAGTTCATATCAAATCCATACGTTTTATATCAAAGCAAGCTAGAGCAACATTGTAACGAACTTTTTAACGCGCAGTACAAGGATCCGACGCACGGCCAGGTTACCTTTAAACCACGTTCACAACACACAGGCGTCGCTGATTACAGAAACTGGCGCAATGTCTCTAGAGAGGGCAGTAGGCATCCTTGAAATGTATGTTTGTCTACACTTTGTCATGCCTACACTTTGTCACGTCGACAAAGTGGAATGTTCGCGTTTAACTAAATGGCATCAACGCAATAAACTAAATGTCCACGTAGTCAGCATTTTACACCTGGTCTTACAATTTCCGTTGTTATGTCACTCAAGTCCGCAACAGGTACTTCATTGGCCGAATTGCTCACCAAAAAGAAGTAAGGGTACTACTATCTAATTATCCATGACAACGGAAATCGGTCTCGAGTCTGCCTTAAAATACGGAAAACAACAGGACCTCATTTCAACTCCATTCGATATACTATCCAAATAGACGTGACCTATTTAAACTTCTATTTAAATAACTACATTTTCCCAACTTCAAAATTGTGAAACTGAACGCAAAAAATGCGACGCATAAATTGGAGACGCTCTTTTGATGAGTTTGGCTGATTTAACTTAGCTCGACTGAAATGTGAAGTGTAAAATGGGTCTAAGCCGTGCAACACACAAGTAAAATCGATATTCTACATTCACAACTGGAAAGCGCTTTGTATTTTTCATCAATATTAACTGCTACCTACCTGGTGGCTTATGTCATTAGCGTGAAAATTGTTATCCAAAAAGTCGTCTGGCGGGGGAGGCAACAAAGTATCTATTGTTGGTGGGGGAGAGGAGAGTGAGGGAGGAGAAATGGATATGGTCTGTGCACTGGATATCGGTGGGGAGGAAAACATCAATGGTGGTGGTACATCAGAATTAAATTCGTTTGGTACAGGAAACGAGTCAGCGGGGGGCGGTGGGGGCAAAGTAATCACAGCCGGGTCATCCATTTTGGTAGCGGCATTTGCGTTTGTTATTGAAGAAATCAGCGCACTTGGTGATAGCATCCGATCTGGTTTTGCCTTGACTGGTGGTGGGTGACTGTGTCCCCGGTTTTGAGGGGAGTCTAGGCGGAGAGACCGGAGAGAAACCAAGTCATAATCAATAGTGGCTGCAGCTTCCGATATTACTTCATCTAAATACATCGTTGCTAAATCTTCATCACTCATCCTTCCAACACATATATTAAATGAAGATGCCTCCGACAAGTTCCCAACTCGAGCAAGCTGCACCCCTTGTTCAGGAAGCGATTTATTTTTAAGTTGGATGGAGGCATCGACTTCTGGTGCTGCGCTTGGCATTGGCACTTTTGGATCTTCAAGCACCACCGCTAATTTAGAATCGCGAGAACTGAAGGACTGCATTGGTGCACGTCTTTCTACTGTTGGCTTTGGCTTTGTAGGGGGCGCAAATTTCGCGGCTGTCTGATTTGTGCCAGAGTATGGCATCCCAGCTGCCATCACAACATCGTCAACCTCGATTGATTCGTTGTTGAAAGTAGAAGTCCCTCTTTGCTCCACATCACTCACAGGCATTGTACTGGCTGCATGTTCCATTTGTCTACGGTCTTGTAATAATGTGCTTGGCCTTAGCAAGTTGACTTCCTCAATACATGGGGGAGAAAGTACATTATCGACCGATTCCCCTACAATACATCCTTTCCTAGCCTCGTTTGTGTCCTTGGTTTCCTTGGTTGCTAGCCGCGCTGCTCTCATAGCAACAGCATGCGCCAACGCGGACGCATGATCAACAGGAGAATCATGGGCGAGGCCGAGCGGGCTGGTATCAATACCAGAATCCTTTGAGCACTGACTATCTAAACTGGCCGTTGAACTTGATGTATACAGACTGAAATAATCAGATCCTTTGCTATCCCTCCTTTGAAGTAATGCTTCTGCTCCGGTAAACTTCGTCTTGCCTGCGAGAAAAGGGATACGAGTGATACAGTGTGACGCGAAGCAGAAAAAAAATTACCACACTAACCAGGTAAAGACTACATAGCAATAATTGGCTTATATTTACATTGCTTCTCTGTTTGTTTGTTTCTCTCTTTGTTAGTTAGTTAGTTTGTTCGTTCGTTTCAATGTCCATTCATTTGCATTCATGTGTGTGTTGTTTATTGGTTTGTTTGTTTCTCTATTTGTTTGTTTGTTTGTTTGTTTGTACATGGATAAGATTTATCGCAAGGCATCTTCCTGTCATTCTTCAGTGCTGAGCCCTGTGTTACTTGGATTTGTCACAGGCATTCTAATTGAATGATGACAGTTGAGACAGCAAACCTTCCTGTCTTATATTGGCTAATCCTACTTCTCTATTAGTCTGTTCGTTCGTTTGTTTCTCTGTTTGTTTGTCTGTTTGTTTGTACATGGATAAGATTTATAGCAAGTCACCTTCCTGTCATTCTTCAGTACTGAGCCCTGTGTTAATTTGGATTTGTCACAGGCATTCTAATTGAATGATGACAGTTGAGACAGCAAACCTTCCTGTCTTATATTGGTTAATCCTACTTCTCTATTAGTCTGTTCGTTCGTTTGTTTCTCTGTTTGTTTGTACATGGATAAGATTTATAGCAAGTCATCTTCCTGTCATTTTTCAGTACTGAGCCCTGTGTTAATTTGGATTTGTCACAGGCATTCTAATTGAATGATGACAGTTGAGACAGCAAACCTTCCTGTCTTATATTGGTTAATCCTACTTCTCTATTAGTCTGTTCGCTCGTTTGTCTGTCTGTTTGTTTGTACATGGATAAGATTTATAGCAAGTCATCTTCCTGTCATTCTTCAGTACTGAGCCCTGTGTTAATTTGGATTTGTCAAAGGCATTCTAATTGAATGATGACAGTTGAGACAGCAAACCTTCCTGTCTTATATTAGTTAATCCTACTTCTTTATTGGTATGTTCGTTCGTTTTTATCTTTGTTTGTTTGTTTGTTTGTTTGTTTGAACACCAAAATTCAATATAACTGTCCCTAGAAGGGCAAATTTTGATAACGCGTGTTTCGGTTATTAATCCTATAGAACTGATGCCACTTTTAAGGCGCAAATCTTCTGCCGGGTGATGGATGTCATTGACTATCTATTCGACACAGTTAACCCCGAAACACAACCATGATCACGTCTACAAGGGAGCAGTCAGACAGCAGTGCGACAAGAGATGTGGTGATAAGGTCCACCCAAAGGCGAACATTATCCTCGAGTTCGCGAATCCGTTCATTAACAGACTGTGGCCACTTCAAACTTTATCATGTAGGTGGGATTCCAAATTTACACTGCACATAATATCATGTCAACAACGTGTCATTAATATTTTTGTATTAAGAAATGCCTTACAATCGAAGGCCAACCGCCCGTTCTCCAAGGAAAGTTAAAACAAACATTATAAATTGTTTGGCTCTTCTCACCTTCACCCTGATCCTACGACTTTGATATTCAAATTGGACTTAGATACGGTAAAGATGTACTTGTTTACTAAAAACGGAGTTTCTATGGCAATCAAAGGTTACTGCACGAACAGATAAACAGAATAACACAAACAGAATAACACAAACAGACACACGAAAAAAATTCGGAGTCGCTTAGTACCCGGCTATGATTGCAGTAAAGTTTAAGCACTCTAAACCCTAAAACTAGACGAACCACTACTGAATAGCTCGGGGGATAGGCAGCAGGACTATTTTCCCGTCATCACAACTGGCCTCGTGTCAATTACGGTGGACGTGCGCAGTAGATGCTGTTATTGATATATATTTTTTTTCCGATTGTCAAATACACATAAATACTGTAGTTTATTCTGTAAAAGGGTGGTTCTTGATGTTACAGCAGTTAGGCTCAGTTTAGGCGTCGCTCTTGTGTCAAATTTCCGTAAATTCAATGTTTGAATTAAATCCATGACAAGCTTATTGTCTAAATCAAACTGTCAAACTTGTGTAAAATTTGACTGAAGTTTATTATGTGCTATTAGATTACGTAACGCAAGAGCGACTTAATTTATGTCGAGTTAAATTCAATTTATTTAGGCCTCGGTGCGTAATTTGTTAACGTCAAACAATAAAGCGCATGCACGATGTGTTTGCGCGCCAAAATCAAAACCTCAGTTTTTAGTCATCTTTTTCAGAGCGCGATTTTCAGTCTACTAACCACGGGGGCCACATTTGTTTTTTTTTGCAGAAGGATCAAAGTACCTCATGTATACCGCACTGAATGTTGTTAAAATACCATGTCTTAACTGGGGACGCTCTCTTGTCGAGTTTGTGTTAGACCTTTGATAATTGAATTTAACTTGACTGAAATGCGACATCTAAACCGAGACATAAATAACATCACTGTCCCTTTGATTTGTAAGTGCGACTCAGTGCTGGTCACAAGCCGGGGGGAGGGGCCTTTGTTCATTAAATGTCCATGTTAACATGGAAGTAGTCGATCCTTGCCCAACTAAAAACTTACCACGCAACACTAACATCAACAAATTTCAAAAATTTTGTTACCTTTAGGAGACTCGTCTCCAATATGAGACACTTTAACTTCAAGATTAGTCCCTAATGTTGAGTCATCCAAAGGCTTTGAAGTTGAAGGATTTTCAATGGCGACAACTGATTTGCGACGCTCTTCGACAATGTCGTCAATACTCCTTTTTGATTCCAACACACGACTGTTTCTTTTTTTAACTGCACTTACAAGACTTTTCGCGAAATCTGAACTCCCATCAATGACCTCTGGGTAAAACGGCTCAGAATCCGATCGCTTCACGGATGCATTTTCTTGATATGTCGCACTTGGAGCATGCACGTCGCATCTCACTGGCTGTGAAATCGATCGTGGTAGCGTTCGATACTCCGTATGTGAACGAGCAGGATCATGACCTACGTACACAACTGAAGATAGGTCCTTGTGACCTGGATTCTCACCAGGAAATCGACTGACATGTCGGCTATCCATGTTAGGGGCAACTGAACTGCTACTTTGATCCAAACCAGCAGGGACTGTGTTTCGACGCGGTAAGGTCGGTGCCCCGTCACTCTGCAGTCCTTTTCGTGATTCCTCGAAACTATACGCGGGTCTGCGGCCCATCATGCGCAGATTATGTAACGCGTATTCGTAATCGGGTGGATTATACGGTCTTGCGTCCTCTGAAACACTTATTGATGAGGCATCTTGATCACCAGCTGGTGGCAATGCATGAGACTGCGAAGCACTGCGATGATCCTGCTCACCAGGTTCGCTTAATTTGCGAGCTGACTTTCTTGGTAATGTAAAATAACCAGGATAATTAACTCCAATGGGTCTTAAATCACACGCTACATCAGTCGAATAAGAATGTACAAAACCAGGACGAATCCGGCTATTATCAGTAATCAACGCAGTATCATCGTACACAGCAAGTTGTCCATCAAAATCTAAAGATTTCGTCTTGTCGCGCCTCAACATCCCCATCCCGCGGACAGTGTCATCACGTTTTTCCATCCCGTGGACGGTATCATCGCGTTTCTCCATCGCGCGAACGGTATCATCACTCCGCCGTGCCATGCCATGTGATATATTTTCGCCTTGAAACGGCGTAGGATCGTGAATGCGCAATTTCCACGCCGCTTCCGACCAGATACTTTTCACAGATGAATTTCTATTTAAACCACGCTTCTCTAACTTCATCACTGTCTCCTTCATCGGTACTGTCCCTACTTCATCCTTTGTCGCCTGTAATAGTGTACCTGACGCTCTTCCCATAGTAAGACAGGTGTAAGGTGACCTAGTAGGGGGTTTGGGTGGAGGTAGTTTCTTCTCGACACTATTCGTCCTCTCCCTTCTGTCAGGTGACGTCTTAGCTGCCTCTGCGACAGCTGCATCATGGCAACTCGCGTCAGGCTGCACAGTGATCACTTTCATGTTGAGCACCTTACCTCCTTTGCTGATGACTGACACGGCATAACCATGAGAGGCATTTGTAATATCTTCTCCATTTACTTCAAGCACAAAATCTCCTGGCTTGAGTCCAGCTTTATCAGCAACACCACCTTTATCGACTTCCCCAATGTATTGAAGAGCTGGATAGTGTGACGTTGGGGAGAACTCGATACGTGAAACTTGCGAGTTCGCTCCCCGCAACTGAAATCCAAATCCTTTATCATTCCTTTTTAAAGTCACACTCCGTGGCAACTGATCTTCATATTTACTCACTTTTTGAAGGAATTCCAATGATGAGGTTTTCTTGGTACCGAACCAAGTCTTGGGTCTCATTTTCTTACCTCGTTTTACCTCATGAACACAAGAACTTGGAAACCAACCCGCCTTACCCCCAACGCGACCTTCCCAAAATCCCTGCTCACCAACGTATAATACCTCCACGCTGTCTCCCTTTTCAAGCCCTAGTTCCCCAGGCGCTTTCGGTTTATAGTCCATGACGGCGACAAAATGTCGGCCAGGCACACTAGCATAAAGACGATTTCGCATCTGCGCAGAACCGCCAGGATTCGCTTTGATTGGGGCTGGAGCTCGAGGAGTACCCACCCCAGCATTGGAAAACGTCCGTCGTTTCCTGGTTACAACTCCTTCGTCACTATCTGATTCCTCGCTACCAGACTCCTCGCTTTCATTGTCGATAGCCGAATCCCTTAACAGGTTTGACTTTTCGGGACACTTGAGAGTGACGTCAGAGGATGGCACGCGAAGAAGTCTCGCATCCATGCCAGAATCAGAAATAGCGCGTTTTAAACAAGGTGACGGTGTTGTTAAGAGATTTTCAAATGACCTTACTCGCGCTAAAACTCGAGTACCTCTTCTTCTTTCGATATATTTTGGCTTGGTATTAAACGGTACTATTTCACTGTCTTGAAAGTCTTTTATTTCAGTTGCAACCTCTTGATTTCCAGCCAAAATAGCAACTTCATAAGCAGACTGATTCGAGTAATTAGGTGTGTCTCGCTGTGCGCCCCTGCATAGAAGTACCTTGGCACACGCTCTCTGATTGGACAAAGCACATATGTGCAAAGGTGTGTTGCCACTAGCAGTTCGTGCGTTCACGTCGACTCCATAATACAAGAGATATTCTAAATGAATGGCATGTCCCTTTCTACAAGCTTGGTGTACCTCCTGAATCCCTTGGTGATCTACGATACCTAACTCTGCATACTCTGATAGCAAAAGTTCGCAACAGTATGGATCCGAACCTTCAAGGACACAATGGTAGACGGGGGTTAGTCCCTGAAAAACAAACAAAAAAACGAGACACTGTTATATCCCTGATCTTAGAAGAGCACAAATAGATATGAAATATAATAGAGTATTACTGAGTACTCCATTATGCCTTTTTGTATCCTAAAGTATTATAACTAAACAAGACTTTGAACATTAAATTAGAAAAACATTCTGCTAGCATATAGCATAAGCCATAGAACTCAGCCAAGAACAACCCCTAAGGCCCTGAAGCCAAAACGCCCACCCAGTAACTAACCGAGTAGCACCACAAGAATAACCCATTAGCTTTGTTGCAATTCTGCAACAAAGCTAATGGGCTATGTTATGATTTTTGTTGCCTTTTCACAGTACCAGTTGCTGTTTCGAAGCCCCTAGATATGTAAAACACTGCAAAATGTGGTGTGGTATGTTATTTGGGACTTTACATGTCCTGGGATGTGTAAAACGCTGCAAAATGTGGTGTAGTGTAAGTTATTTAGGACTTTACATG
>JANTCA010091214.1:0-13307 GCA_024741275.1 Chironex yamaguchii
TATGTATGTATGTATGTATGTATGTATGTATGTATGTATGTATGTATGTATGTATGTATGTATGTATGTATGTAATTTATTCAGTGGTTGCAAAACAAACGTTAAACTACACATTAATGAAATTGACTTGTCCCTAGCAATCATACTTGAGAAATAAGGAATCCGACTTACAATGTAAAATTCAATTTGGTATTCTTAACCAACTACTGTCAAAGCTTGTCTGTAGACAGAGATTTAATCAATCGATTCTTACGATTTATCAGATAATCCGCCATAACTGTTTATTGCTCTAACGTCATCACTATTTATCAGTCTCATCGACGCTCAACAGAGCAACATCTTGCAGGGAACAAGACATTGCGACGTCATTCGTAGCACAGCCTTGCATACCGTTAATTAAAGTCAGCCGATTTGCAGTACGATAAGAATTTCAACGAGACAAGTGTGGCTTGAATGAGGAATAACCAAGATGTTTAAAGAATAATGCAAGATCAAGTGTTCAGTAGATGATTGCAGATGTACACCATTTTTACAAAGTTTTCTATCAACGCACTTTGACCTCCTTAAAGCATCTCCTGTAAAGAAAGCTAAGAAATTAGGGCATTATTTGACGTAAGCACCCAATGGAAGACACTTGTCTGGTATAGACAGGCACGAAGAATGCAAGTGGACGTAAAGCCTATCGTAATATGAAAGTTTTACATAAAATAAAGAGGTTAAACGGTTAGAACAAAGCTTCCGAAAGGTAGAAAATTTACTTACAAAAACTTACATATCCATCAAAATAATTAAACTAAACATGACCAGTTGATACAGATCATACTTTGAAAATTGTGACATATGCGGATGAACAAGATATGACTTTTATGAAAAATCATATTGTCAAGTTAAAACACTTCACAATTCAGCTCTACTTTAGTCTGGTTACTGCGCCATAATTTTTCTAAAAAAGTTTAATCATAGTGGATACAAACTTAGCGGTCCTTTCCTATTGACGCTCTTTAGTGTATGAATTGTCAAAAAGGTAAAAATGAAACAAAATTGGTAACTAGAATGCAGATCGAATCCAGCCAATAAAAAAACATTCACAAAAAGGGCGGGAAAACAATACTAGGTACAAGAAACGTCCGAGTGAACAGACGAACCCTTTCTGCTTACTGAGTGTCGTGACTGTAGACAAAGTAAGATGAAAACCACGTTGTGACAATGTTGTCAATTATCCGAAAACTGTTGTCCCTGTACAGTTCAGCATATTCTGGATGGGCTGATAAATTTTGAACTATAGCAGAGTCAAACGTTTACAAGTTTTTTAAGTTTGCAAGCGTAAAATCACTTTTTCTGGTAGCGAGGGAGGGCGTTGGGGTAGAATAATGCTATGCGAACCTGAGATAGAATCTGCGGTCGACTTACTTAACTTCACACAGGCACAGAAATTCCTGAGCCCTATATATGGTGTCGTGGGTACAGAATCTGTGGCAAGGTTTAATGGAGTGAGACATTGTAGTTAATTGCAATGAAAAGCGTTCACGACATCTTTTTAAATGTATTCCTTGTCGCACAACGAAGAACTACATACTTAGGGCATTTTAGTTAAAAACTTTCCGGAAACAAAGTTCACATTCTTTCACCTGACAATACACTTGCTCAAAAGTGCTCAATTTGTTGCAATCAACAATACTGCTTTTCCACTACAATTTGTGGACATTAGGACGTTTGAACCCAAAACTGGAAAGGATCCACTTAATTGTTTCCAGCTCCAAAGAGTGATTGAAATTACAGCATTGCTGGTAACGTTATATATTGAAAGTGGTCTACAAGTCAATGCACCCTGATACCTAAACCAATTTCAGTATTCTTAGACATTTATTAGTTATTACTGTAGTTTTTCTAATCGAGTATCATACGCCTGTCCTAACAGGGTATTATGCGGTGTCTTGTATCAGTGTATCACATGCCCCATTCTAACAGGGTATCATACGCTCTGTTTCTAAAAGAGTATCATACGTCTGTCCTAACAGGGTATTATGCGGTGTTTTGTATCAGTGTATCACATGCCCCTTTCTAACAGGGTATCATACGCTCTTTTTCTAAAAGAGTATCTTACGTCTGTCCTAACAGGGTATTATGCGGTGTCTTGTATCAGTGTATCACATGCCCGTTTCTAACAGGGTATCATACGCTTTTTCTAAAAGAGTATCATACGTCTGTCCTAACAGGGTATTATGCGGTGTCTTGTATCATACGTCTGTCCTAACAGAGAATCACACGCTTTCTTCTAATAGACTAACACTTGCCTTCTTTTAACGAGGTATCATTCGCTATCTTCTAAAAGGATAGCACATGCTCTTCTCTAACAATCTACGACACGTTTTCTCCTAAAAGAGTGTTACACGTTCTCTACATAGAACGCATAATAGGCAAGAATTGTGCTATATTTTCACTAAATATGCATAAAATAGCTCATTGAGAAATAGCATAAATTTCAAAGGATATCTTTGTAACATATGCTTTTGATAAGTATTTATCAGGAATCACTTTCAATACTAAAATACATAAAGCAAATACAATAACACATGTTTGGATTTTTCGTAACTGTTGAACATCATCATTGATTTTCACATCATAAAAGAAGTTCATTAACGAGTTCTTCAAGCACAGACCAGATGCATAGCATTCCTTGTATGCACCTTACTCTAATTTTTGTTTTGAATGCTGTCGAGGTATTGTAAATATATTATTTGGAACAGATGCCTTTCCTTTATGACCTAAGAGGGCTGCCCCTAAGGCACATGGCTTATCATACAAGTGAACTATGGCCATGCAGGCAAACGCCAATGGACTTAAAACAAAAATCAAAATTGTAAAAAGAATGACATCTTTAATCGGACTAACAAGAATAAACGCAATTACTTAAAAACAGCTGCAGGTCAGTCGCAAGCTCTCTTGATGAACTCCTACTTGCATTGTTATTCTCATTGCTATACCACTGAGTTGCTGTCTTGCTTTGCTGGTCAGTCAATCACGAAGACATAGGCTGTTTAATAAGTCAGCCCGTGTCTGATAGATTTATCAGACAAAACAATTACGGAGTACTATTTAGCAGTAAATAAAAAGCTCACCATCGAATAACCGAAAATTGCACAATGTACCCCCTTACTCGCCTTTATTAATCTAAGTGATTCGATGGTATTTGTTTTATTGACGTTTTGTGATAAAAAGCATTAACAACCACTAATCAATAATGCACCAGTGGGAAACAAATGATGAGAAAATGAAGTATGGGTAAGTAACGACACCTGTACTTGGCATGTTTCCTACGAGTGATTTTACAAATAATGCTTTATACCGCAGAGCACTAATAAATCGTCGTGGTTCCTAGTTGCTTAATGATCACCCATACAACGGAGGTGCTGTGTAAACTATTAATGTTGCACCCTTTGTTTGCCCAAACCACTGAAAAAAAGAACAAAACCCAATTACCACAGGCGTTTTTAACATATCATGAGCTACTTGTTAATAACGAAGACGCTAGTTATGTCAAGTTACGACATGCTTCTCTGGATAGAGACTTCCTTTTATATAAATTCAAAGCACAAGAATTATGGTTAATTAGGGGTCAAAAAGGCGGGCCTGTGTTTTTGTTGACGCATCGTCACATACACTTCAATTTCTCAAAGGAAAGTGAAGCAACTGACTCCCTGAGTTTTAAGTCTCAAGATTGCATTTATTGTCACACCTGCGAATCCAATGGATTCCGTACGGGTACAAAACATGTCACTTGTAACAATTTACGCAAAAATTACACACGTAGTAAACTGTAGTTAAATAATTTGAGCATATTTTTCATTTGCCGAAACTCGCACAAAAGACGAATAAAGTGTACATTTTTGCCTTGCAGGAGTGTATGTATGTATATATGTATGTACGTATGTATGTATGTACGTACGGACGGACGTACGGACGTATGGAAGTACGTATGTATATATGTATGTATGTATGTATGTATGTATATACACATCTTTTGCAAGTGTTTACACTACGGGAAGGACATACAATTACAACAATTGACAATTATGGTTGCATGACTGAAAATCTTTCGGAAATGTTTATTGTGTTGTTTAGCACCGTTAGGAGGGTGTCAGCTTTGTTCTTGTGAAACCTTACTTTCAAGCTCATGTGCTACCAATTACAATCTTGTTTTCAAGCATCGCTAATATACAGTTAACAATATTCAAGGCACGGTTCCTATAATCAGACTAGTCAGGTAGGTCCCTTGAAACTATGGTAGCTCAAATGTCAAATACTAGCATAATAGATAGAGAGTGAGTTAAGTCGATTACCTAAATTCAACCGACTTCAAATAGTTAATTGAATGAATCCTCCTCGATATGGTTTTTTAATTACTTGCTGTATGTCCCTATTAAGCTATACCTTTTATCCAACGCCACATCTGTCTTTGTTATCTACCCATCTGATATCTGATTTTCAATCATGTGTACCATTCTGTTGAAATCTCTTGAAAGTAGAAGTTTTGACAATACAATGATCAGACCAATGCTAAACAGAGGAGAGCATTCACAGAACTGACCAGAATCAAGATGAAATAAACTCTTGTGTATGTGTTTATTTGCAAGAAGGAATTTCTTCCTAAGTGAAATGAATCATTATTTTTTCTTTCATTCCAAGTAGGAGTATAACTGTCAAAAATTTCTTCCAGTGTAACTGAGTCGATTTCAAGAGCTATCGTATCCACATTTTTGTAACTTAAAACATCGTGATGAACATAATAATGTACTTATTCTAGGTTAAACGTCGTATCAGTCACAGTAAAAGACAGATGGCTCAATAATTGTAAAAAAACAGCATGAACATGTTTGAAAACCTTTCATGCTTACCCATTGTCACCAATTGACAATACTAGGATAAATGTATAATAATTGGTACTAAGATTAAAGTCAAAATTGATCTTGATTCACTGTTATAGTGATACACATATGGAATATATTCTCGGATTACAGATTACAACCTGAATGCTGTCAAAGTAGAAAGATCGCACACTTCATTTTCTTGGAAAATAATTTAAATTTATGACGGTTTCTATAATTCTTTCACCGCAGTCTGCCAAAAGGAAACCAAAGCTAACCAGTGAGTGTGCTCAATTTCTGTTACTTAATAGACATTGTCATAACTTACGTTTAACTAGTAATGTCTATCTCCGCCAGTTTAATTTGATTATGACATAAATGATTGACAACTGCTCACAAAGCGTCATCTTTGATATTTCCACTGTGTTATTGATATTGTACGATGTCAATCACAGTTAATAACATCCAAAACGAGGCTTGCTGATTGCACAAATACTTAAATCTATGAGTATCCTATGCAACGATTGTACAGAATTCGTTCGTACAAAATGCCAAAATTGCTACGAATAAGCAGAAAAACAAGTGAAAATTATAGGCATGTCTTTTAGCTTTGAAAGAATGATCAACGACCAAGTGATATTGCCTTCAATGTCATATGGTTGTGAGACTTGGACCTAGACAGCGGGTACAGAGAGAAAGTTGGCTGTTACTCAAGGAAGTATCCTCAACATAACTCGACAGTGGCCTGGATCAGGGAGAGAGCAAAAGTGAAAGACATCTTAGGAACAATCAATAGAGCAAAAGTGAAAGACATCTTAGGAACAATCAATAGAGCAAAATGAATGTGGCCCAGTCATGTCACAAGAGAGTAAGATCGCAGATGGACAAGAGCAATAACCAAATGGACACCAAGAGTGGGACGAAGAAAGAGGGGGAGACAGAGAAAGAGCTGGAGAGACGAGCTTGAAACTGACTGGAAAGGTCCAGACTGGAACCAGATGGCACAAGAAAGAAGAAAGTGGCGGCAGCATGTCTAGCCTTTGTCCAGCAAGGGGACAGACAATGACTGCTCATGATGATGATGATGTTTAGGTTTGTAGAACTGCAGCAATTTCTTCGTACAAAAAGCCATATATACTATGAATAACCAGGAAATGTAAAGTTATAGTCATGCTGTTTAGCTTAGTAGCAATGCAACAATTTGTTCGTACAAAAAGCCATATATACTATGAATAACCAGGACGAAATTTCAAATTATGACCATGCTGTTTAACTTTGTAGCATTGCAGCAATTTGTTTGTACAAAAATCAAGGCTTGACCAATTTAAATATACTCATGCAGTATTCAATTCTTGTTAACGTAGTTAATCAGTAATCCAAACACATTGAGTGCACTTTAACAAATTCATGTGTCTTTTCACGTATTCGTCCCTAGATCAGGGCATTTATACTACGGACTAAGGTTAATGGTAGTCAGTCCATTTTCCAGTCTGTAAACAACGATGTCATTAAGGACAGGTGTAAAACCATTAGAAGCACACGGGGATATAAAACCAAAGATGGCTAATATAACACTTTTAGTACAAAAAAACCGAGAAAATCAAACAAGGTATAATTGCCACATATCTGTGCGACAGTCTTGAAGACATTAGTCGGTTTGAAACAGTGGTTTACAACATGTTGACTGGGAGAGAAAAGCAAGGGGTTCTGACCACACGTGGGAATTACAGAGACAATAACTAATATGAAACGTCTTATTCTTTTCTCTTTTCCGTTCGAGGTTGATTTTGAAAGAAGCACATCAAAACTGGCCTAACCATCTACAGAGTATTAGATCTAGACCACTTTTTATATTTCATAACTTATATTTTAATTTTAATAATTTCATTTTTTATATACTTCACGAAACTCCTTAAACTTCATTCCTACAAAACTGAAGCATGGGAGACAGAAAGGTACTTTCTGTGACAACAACCTCTCCCTCGTGTAAAGCATCGACTTAATAAGAATATTTTTATTAATACATAAACCTATTGACGTCGCATCAGTAACCATTGAGAGAATAAAGCTTTGGATCCCCAATATTTGAGACGATGGTACAAGAAAAGGTCCACGACAAAGACGAAATAAAAATAGCAAAAATGATTTTAGGGGTTTGGTTATAAAGCATTCCCTAGACATAAACATGCACTAATGACCACCTTCATAATTACTTTACAGATAGTGGTATATCACTTGGAATCACTAGTTACACCACGTCTTAAGACAAATTTATTTACCATGACATCTTGTTTAATCCTACTCACCGGTAATAGTTACATGGTAAAACTTTGACTACAATGATGACTTCCACTAGAAAATTTACAATTATTAAATTTAGATTTCAAATGTTTTAAATTGATATGATTTCGCGAAATTTCACTATATATGCAAAAAAGCAGGAAAGGTCACGAACCAGTAAAATTGTAAGGTACTATAACAGCAATCTCCACGACAAAGAGATCTTCATGACATAGCAGCTCAGTTGCCATGAAATAGGATGTCACTCTGCACCCCTTCGCGTAACCAGTAGATACTACATGAACTAACAGGTAAAAATAACAACGCTTCTTAATTAGCGAGCCCTGTGTATGAATTTTGCATTTCCTATATTCGTATATTTTGTGCCAACTTCTTTAACACGACGTCTGTTGTCAATGATTTCGTGTGACATGCTACTGTTGTTGACTTAAACAACACCAGAGGCATGTCGGGATTGCAACGTAGTCGTGTTATCAAGCTGCTGTAGGATAGCGTGAAATATTTCTTAAAGCACGAACAATTGCTGTCAAAGACTCTTGTTAGATCAATCTTTATCGATAAAGAAATGAAGACGAAGCTGTCATAACCTAGCACAACACCATTTGCAATCGATTGTGTCCAAACCGCACAAGGAACCACAAAATTATTTATAAACGATCGGGTGTTACATCAATAAAATGAGAGCAAAAATTGAACATGTTGGAGAAACGTCTCCGCTTTTCAAGAACTGTTTATCAAGAGAATCATAAACATATCCAACTACAGGTGGAAACCAAGTTAGCTTGACAAACCTGTGTAATAAAGCTGTGCGAATTGATTAAAATCCACTTGTTATATAAAAGAACAGATGGTGTTGCTTTATTTAAGCGCTAGCGAAACCTTTCAACCAATGCTACTCCCAATGAAACGATAGAGAGATTCCAAAGTCGTCTGGTAAATAAAATTTTTGGAATTGATTCAATCTACTTCAAAGCAATCATCAATACTGCTGTGAAAGGAGGAGACTGTATAAGAATATAATACTAAAAATGAACTTGCCCTATTAAGTTGTTTCCGTTCTTCAGCTTACTTTCAAAACCACTTTAGGTTAAGGGATGACGGGCTTTTTTTTGTTCTTATAAGAAACAATTTATAACAAAGTACAAGGCTAGTAAGAAGCAAGGAAAAGATATTCCTTCCTTTCAGTAAAAATCTTGTATTTACGACACAATCACAAATCTAGCTTCAAGTTCTGCACCTTAGATCGCCCCTATACCGTAATACACAGAGAACGCTGAACAATGTGATTCCTAGACCAGTTAATGATTGCCCATGATGGCTAGAAAAAGAGAAAAATCCGCGATGATCTTTACCAATCTAGGGGCTAGTCCTGTTTAAATGACCCTGACTACCTCATGAAATACAGCATTGGGAATCTGCTTTAAAACACTATCTCCACTAATACGGAGTGCCAGTTTCAAGCACGGAGCCTCAATTAGGGACGGTTTTCTTTAATATTAATTCAGGGTTATCTTATACAAGAAATATCGGTATTTTAGAGCATCAAAAAATGCAGTATAATAGTTTTCCATGCTATCAAGCAACGAGTTATCTTATTTAGGTAAAATAAAAAAAATACGCAGACCTAAAATTGTTCACTTGTGACCATTTAATGGCAGAGTAGAAGTAGAATCAGGGCTTAGAGAGACTGATTTAGAGGAAAAATGTACAAGAGTAATTTCTCAATTTTCTCGAACTAAAATTGTGATTTTTAAATTGTTCTCCATCTTCAATCATAGCAAGGTTATAGCTATTCATTTCATCACACGCCAACTACTAACGATGATTAAAGAGCAAAGTATGTTTAACTGCGATCATGTATAGAACAGAAAAATCTAATTGAAATTAAATTCAATACATGTAACTAAAGCTTCTGTCGGTTAATTAATTTTAAAAAGCCCATTCTTGCGTGGTTTTTATAATGAATGAAAGAGATTTACTTGAAAACTTCTCCTTCCATCCTATCGGAAGTACTTTCATTAACGATTTCTCCTAGAAATGCTACATTTAATCAATTGCGGCAATGATGTTCAGTGCAAACAGCTTTTCTACATCCACTACTATTCTTTCTGTTTTCAAGCCCAATATTAAACTCTGCATTAAACTGCTCCATCTGCGCTGGAGCTCTCGCCAATTGTCTAAATTTACATGGTTGGATAACAAAAATAAACTGTCATGCAACTGGCATGGCGTTGTTTCCATGGCCGTCTTCGAGGTAATTACTTTCTCTCACTCACTAAACGTGACAACAAACCAATAAATATTCTTACAACCCTTATCCGCACAGTCCAATTTTATCTCTGTATTAAGAACTCCCATTCTAGTAACTCCTTCCCTAGTACTTCAAAACTGTTAAACTTGTCACTTGCTGTATCTTCTTATCCTACAAATAATCTTCATTCTTTCTCGTCCACAATTAACCGTTGCCTGGCTTGTTAATCATGCATCTCTTTTAACAATTTTTCTACTCCTACCTATGTAGCTCTTAAAAGTTGTAGTGCTTATTTTATCTTGTGGTAAGCAACAACGTTAAACACACTAGTCAGGCTTTCAATGAAAGTCCTAAGTGCCTTCAAGTAACCACATCAAAGCTAAATGGTTGTTTGTCATTTCGCATATTTCAAGTCTGGTTTACGCTTGTCATTTAACAAACTTACACTCTTAAACATAACGTTTTAACCCAATGACTCAAATTCCCTTAAAGCTCAATGCCTGCGCGAAGATTCCCAACCGCGGCAAATACTACGTTGTTTGCATATTAAGAATGGAAGTTTATGTACACTTATGCCATACACTAATCTCAATTGGTGTGCGTGCACAAGACTCAAGTGACTGCTTTCTTCAGCTTTCAATTTAAAATAATATTTGTAGTTCGACCACCTCACCTTCCTATAACATTTGTAAGAAAAAGTACTACCATAATCCCATACGACTCATCAAAGTTAGCTTCAACTCCTATGTAAACACTTAAACTCGATGAAAATCTAAATAATATATCACACAGTTCCGTTACATACGTCAAGTAAGACCCAGATGCTCCACCAAGATTATCGATAGGCACTATATTAGACAAAGGTCTGAAACCACCATCATGTGAGGAGGTTTGTTCAAGATGATGCACCAAAATATCAAATGGGAAAGAGAAATCTTTAACGTATTAGCTGCAGTCGCGTGAGTCCATCAGCAGCAGAATTTGAACTTGACGTATTCATAATGTACGATAAGTTCACAGAAGGGAGTACATAATCTTATCTGACTCTCTTTTGTCCACCGTGAAAGATACAGATACTTATCAAGAAAAACGTCTACTAAAGATCAAACTTAAACTTCAGTTATAATTAAGGCGTATACGAATCATGATTTAAGGAGATGGCGATCTGCCTTTATTGAAAATTTTTATCAGCTAGTGTACAATGAGTCTCCTAAAGTTGAATATGATAATCAATTAAAGTCTGTCTCTATGATTGATAATATTCTGATTCACTGTCGTGTCTGGACGTTCACTTGCCCCTGTGATAATCAGATGGCCTTTCATCCACATCACGTAAACTAATTTGTTTAAAGTACAACCTAAAAATTACTGTAAACCACTAGTGCATAACGGTTAATCATTGTACAGCGAGATACCATACCAATTACTTCTCCGTACAGTGGGGTTATACATTTAATCTATTGTACACTCTCAAAGCAGGGGCTTAGACATTGGATTTTACATTAATTAATAGGGCACAGGAACCACTTTTAAACCGCTCAAAATCAAGCCAAAGGATACCTGTAGGGTTCTAAGCTTTAGATCTGGGAATAGCGGTTTGAATATTCAAAATTTGTTACAAAATGTGTCAAAGTGTACAAATCAAGAGAAGCACTGCACTGCGTAGATGAGACAGTTTATATTTGGATCCCCCACGACTCCAATGAAATAAATATAATCAATCAATCAATCAATTAATCAATCAATTAATCAATGAATCGGTAAGTGAGTGAGTGAGTGAGTCGGTCAACCAACCAACCAACCAATCAATGAATCAATCAATGAATCAATCAATCACTCACTCACTCACTCAATTAATCAATGAATCGGTAAGTGAGTGAGTGAGTCGGTCAATCATTCAATCAACCAATCAATGAATCAATCAATGAATCAATCAAACAATCAATAAATGCATCAGTCACTCACTTAGTAAGAAAGCCAGTCATTCAAGCACTCGGCCATTAGTGGCGAAAAGAGATTAATTTCGGATTAAAAAATATGAAAAAAGCAATTGAAAATCAGCAAGCACTGCATATCTTTTGGACATAAATAACCTAACAACTAATTAGTACAAAATATCCAATAACTTACTATTACTTTGCCCTTGCCTTTAAACAATGCCCTCGGTGGCTTAAAAACATGACCTAAAAATTACGTCACGAAATGAGGGACAAAGGAGTGAATAAATTCAATATGGAAGTCCTCCAAATCTTAAATCGTACTTTTTGGTATGTCTTTAGCGCCAAAGGTAGTTGGCCACTGTAAGAAGCTAGATACGTAAAAATCATTTGGGCGACAAATTTCCATGAAACAAGCAAGGACAGGTCCGAGGACAGAGTTTTTTATGGCGATACCCACGTGGGATAAAATAACCCCAACCATATTCATTCTGCCTTTAAGCAAACGCGCCGCTATAAAGAGTAAGTTTTGGCAGAGAAATAATTAATGTTATTCCCAATATCATTAATCAAAGATTGGAAATCAATAGTGACATCATTAAAGATATCACTGTTGAAAGCACAAAAATGGTCCATTGACCGTGTCTCGTCACAGAGGCGCCCTATCTCCGACATCACACCCCCACTGCTTACCAGACTTTACGTAAGCAAGAAAATGTCGTCAGAGATTGCACCTTTAACCGAGAAAAAAGCGGCAAAAAGAACCCATGTGCTTGGAGGCAAAACATACGAAAACAACGAGTCTTGTCTTTAGACCTTTAGATCATTTTCATCTGTCTCAACTTTCGGTGATAGTAGTTTGGATAGAATATAACACGAAAGGCATATGTCTAATAGAACTGAACACTTCGAGTCATAACCAGGCATCTTATGCTTAGTAAGCGACTAACGATTTTGCATCATTCAATGTATTTAACACAGCTATCTACTCAGACAGTGACGTTTTCACACATTCTCTCTCAGTCACGTTCTCACCAGTGCGCCGTATGAGAAATAGCGTTTAAGAAGCACGAACTCATTTTAAAACAACTTTACTAGGGTAATGTCCTAGCAATTTACATAGGACTATAATATTTGTTCACATTGTCACATAAAAGACTCCTTCTCAAACACAACAGGTCATAACTTCAAATCGGAATGCCTACCTTCTATAGAAGTACCATTTTATCTAACTGGCCCAGTTTTTCGCCCTTTATCCCTTAGCAATGACTATAACAATACACATTCTAGTAGCTCACAATACCTCACAAATGACTATAATAGTATTTATTCTAATAGGTCACAATACCTTACCAATAAATTAAGCACCGGCTCTTCTAGCTACACTCGAGATCCCATCAATGACGTAATGGCAATCCGAATTGGACATAGTACCCAACAGTAAGGCAAATATTTACCAGTTACTCAAACCGCGCTCAATATTGTGGCATTGATATTGGAGTTGTTAATACCTCAGTGATGATTAAAAAAATGGTTCTTGGCAAAGAAAACAATTGTTATTCGAGCGTTGCAAAGCACGTTGCTCACACACAGTGACCTTACCAGTGGTTAGAACACCAGTTTCCATGGCAGCGATGAGCACTCTAGCAGTGAAATAAAGAACGGTAACTCAAGATTAAACAAACACCTCACCACACAGAGTTCAATACCCTCAGATGCACACAACACCTACAAAATGTAGATAATACTGGTAGTCTAGCTGCTATTGATAGCTCACATATCATAGATATATATTATTTTCATTGTGCACCATCCATCAGCAACTACATCAAACATTGTTATTCACACTGTTATAACGTGTTGTTACGTGATGTTATGTTAACTGTTAAACTGCCCTCCTGTTAGTATCTCTGTTAACATGTGCTTGCCCCTTCCTATGACGCATTTCACATA
>JANTCA010091215.1:0-13307 GCA_024741275.1 Chironex yamaguchii
CCCACTTAGTGCAGCTATTGTGGTAATGCTCCACTCTTGATGAATATATATATATATATATATATATATATATATACCTATTGCTCATTGATATTTTTAACCCTCAATCTGTCTGATTTAATTTACATTGAAGAAGATCAATGTAACTGCTGTAAAACATTCACGTATGTGGCGATAAAAGTCAACGCATTTGTGGATTAGAGCCAGCTCCCTCTGGTTCACGAGTCTGCTTAATTAACAAGTTTGCTACTTTTACGTAAATCTTTGTGGTAAAGAGTGTGACGAAAAATAGAAGCTAAAATAAATCCCGTGTTTCTATGCTGTTAAAATAGGATAATAGATGCAAATGGCGAAATGTTTTGATTGGTGCAGTAATCTAACGATTTTCAGATAAGTCAAAAGGGTAGTCTTTGTTGTATCTTGGACGATATTTGAATAATAACAAACGCAGGAATTTGAAATTAACGTTTATTAGTACTACGTAATACAAGGACAGCAAGCAAACATCACAAGGGCTGAACATCACTTAATATAGGTGTTGAAATTCGTCTAGAACATTCGGGAAAACAGGATCATGGAACCTTCTAGAAAGTTCTTCACAAGTACAAAATATATTGTATTACGAAGGTTCTGGTTAGAAATGTCCAGAAGTGTTCGCCACGACACCTCCTCACTTAGCCTGAAGCCCACCAGTAACTTCCTGGGGGGGTTAGTGGTGTGTTTGGAGCGCCGCGGGTTAGGAGGACCATACTCAGTCAGGAGCTTTTCCAGATCCTGGCTGTCCTTGGCAGTTCTTTGCTGTTCTTCCACTTTCGTTGAATCCACAGATTGCTGATTGCATATAGACGTCAGCGGCTCATCAGTCACTCCATACCTACGAATGACACAAGCCACCAGATCGGAGCCAGCTTCTGAGTCTTCATCCGATATGTATCGTGGCTGAAGCTGCTCAAGATGACTTCTCCAAATTGGATCTCTTAGTTGGACATGTACGTTGTATGTGTGAGTTCCTTTACACGTAGTAACAACTAGAGGAACCCAACTAAATCTGCTTCCATAGCAAACGGCACAGGGCTAGCCTTGTGGAAGATCGGATAGGCATTGTCCTTAAACTTCACTTCCAGTCTTTGAGACATCCAAGTTCTAGTTTCCACAGGTCTTGATATTCATTGCACAATGAGCGGCATTATTGCTGCAGCTTAGTGTCTGCCTTTATATGACTAAAAATGGCATGGCAGGGTTCACCCATATTGAGCATTTTATCGACAGAAATTCCGAGCTGTCTAGTAGCACTTCGTCCCAGCAGGTTGAGGTCCGGAATTTCAGGCTTTCTCCAGGTTTGACCCATGATTCCGCAGTTATTTAAATGCGGACTTCTTGAAGCTGTAGTCATTTGCTTTGTGATCCGAATCACAACAGCGATAGCAAGAGCCATTGGCTTTGCCACTTTCAGTCCTTTGACCACCTGGTTTGGTCGCTCCTTTTGACTTCCTTACTGACGTGGTTGCCTGGTTTTGTCTTGGTTCCGAGGATGGTATTTTTGCCCATCTTTGCAGCATCGTCTATTTGGACTATAATTTTGATGGCACAGGAAAAATCTAGTTCGTCTTCTTTGACTCTGAACAGTGCCTTGAGGATGACTTCGTTATTGACAGAACAAATAGAGCAGAAGCGTAATGCTTAATCCTGTGGTTCTTCGATGGAAGCAAAGTCGGTGGTTGCGGCATCCTGGCAGATATTTGCAGCCAATTCCTGAAGTGTTTCCACAGGGTTACGTCGCATGTCGATCCAAAACTTAAAACGATCATGAACTACAAAACGCTTCGGGTCGTATTGTGTCTTCATGAAGTTGACTATCTCGTCTGTTGTGAGGTCGTTCATTTTCTTTGGCGGGATCTGCTGCTTTGCCAAATTTCTCAGAAGTCGGTATACATTTTTGGACTGATTCGCCAGGAAGACTTGAGCTTTGCGGTTGTCTGAAATGGAATGCACACCTGCAAAGGTGCAGAATCTATCCTAATAGTCAGAGCAAAACTTGCTGGTAGAGTTGAATGGCTCGAAGTCTTGTGTTGCTAGCAACGACACAGCGATAGTGCCAGCTCCAGTTGCGTTTCCTCCATCCACACTTGGCTTGAGCGTCTGCATCATAGCATTCATCTCCTCTTGATGCCTGCGCTCAATGGCAGTCAGCTCTTCCTTGACGTTGATGTTCCACAGCTTCCATCTGCTGTTGCCACTGCATGATTTGTTTCAGCAACAGTTCGACCAACTTGGCGATTTCCAACATGGCCGTTGATCTTCGTTAATCCGGCAGCTTGGCGTAATTTAATGACGCGAGGCTTGACCTTCATGGTGTTGATGCATCCTGTCGACTGCACCAGAAGATTCCCTGTTGTATCTTGGACCATATTCGAATAATAACAAACACAGGAATTTGAAATTAACGTTTATTAGTACTACTTAATACCAATACAATAAGCAAGACGAGAAGAAAGGCAGAACATCGCTTAATATAGGTTTTGAAATTCACCCTACAACATTGGAGAAAACAGGATCATGGAATCTTCTAGAAAGTTCTTCACATGTACAAAATATATTGTATTACGCGCATGTTTACAGGTAATGTCAACACATTCTAGAATACGCAATTGGCAGTTTGCCATCTGAATCTTCTAGAAAGTTCTCGTTAGAAAATGTTCTTCATGAGTAAAGAATGGAAGTAAGGTTATGATTTTAACCACAGGGGAATTGAACAAAGAGTCTCAAGACTGCAAATCTGACTCCTTTCCAACTGATTTAGGAAATTAATAATAAGGAAGATCGTCATTCAACTCTGATCGTCCACTCTTGTTATTGGGTGTATGTCTACTGCGATATACACTTTCTTTACAAGCGGCATGTGTTTTGTTTCTACAAAGTATATATTTATCACCGTTTGCACGATTTCCATAAGGAGGTCGACAGGTGTTAGAAATATTAACAACATTCAAATTCTCTAGACAAATACCATCAATCCTGGAGTAAACCCCGGAAGCTTATTTGCAAAAGCTACATTTTGGTGGGAGCTTATTGTTTAACTTCCCTTTAGAAGTTCGAAAAAATTACCAAAAAGGAGCCATTGCGAAGACAAACTTGATCAGCCAATAACGATTCCTTTATCGTTAGTTCATTGATGTTTGAATTAATAATCTGTTGTTATGGTGTGCAGGAACTATGCTAATTATCGTAAGGATAGGTGCTCATGCGAGGTGATAGCTCAGTAGGAGGGGCTCTCTTTCAAGGAAATATTGTATTATAAGAATCTGTCTGGAGTTTTAATCCGGTCGATAATCCCATTTTGATGTCTGGTTCCTTTCCTTGTTTTGTCACTCTTCTTAAGACATGTCTATCCCTTGCAGTGTCGTTTAACATAATCGATATGTAACAGAAAAATTATAGTTTTTGTAACGTTTTTATTATAAGAAACGAAAGTTGCGTTTTTTGTCGCCAATGAAAGGACGAAGTTACAACTAACATGAGTCCTGCGCTGTTTTATTCGGAAGATGCTGATTATTAAGAAATGACTCAGATAAGGTCCCATTATAGGGATTTATTCGCATAGCATTTCTTTAGGCGGAGGGATTATTCAATAGCAAAAGGAGGGTTTTCGAGGATATATCATATTCAAGAAGCTCTCACAAAAATATTTCTGAACATAATGGCAACAAGACACACACATGCCTTGTAGAAAGGTGTCACATGCATAAAACAGGCAATCTGTTCTTAAAATAGCAACACACAGCTTGATAGTTTTGCCGACTATCAACTTTTACAGCTACAAAAAGTCTGGCGACCTTAAAAGTCTAACGATCGCTTTTAAGACATGTTGTATACAACTGTGATCACTCCTTTTGAATCTAAACACTGCACCAAACGAATTTAGCATGCTCCGATCTTGATATTGGACATGCGTGTGAAATATCTATAAAATTGAACTTGTTCTAAATAGGCCTTACTCCTCAGAAATCTCTCCAAACTTTAAGAAGTAACTTTTGTAGAACATCATCCAAATTGTCTTTATGGAAGAGAGGCTCGCCATCACTGTCTATGTTTTGAAATTCCACTGTGATAGGTGGACGGTCAATGACACGTGACCTGGTAAATCAACCTCGAATTATAAACAGATTAACTAGGGCCCTAGTAACTCTATTGTGGAATCCATTGTCGACTTTATGATTTAATAGTAGGCCTTTATGTCGGTACAAGTAACTAAGGGCAACCAACACTAACATATTGACTGCTCATTTGCGCTTACTGAGCGTATTGTTTTAGTTATCAAAAGAAGAAATGTAAACTTTGTTAACAGGAAGCCAATGATGTAAAGCCCTTCGGACTTTACATCATTGCAGGAAGCTTAATCACGTTTTCAACACGAGGCTGATTAAACAGTCCACGTGAAAACAATCACATTCTGCATCGTTTCTTGTGATGCTCTTTGCATCGCAAGTAACCTATTCTTCAGTTTGAAGGTCAACAAATCACTTTATTTTGTATATAAACAAAAAGGATTAAGCACTCATTTGTATTCTCATAACTTATATGTCATAGGATATCATTTTCTTCGGTTTCTAGTCTAGCTTAGCACTTGGTCATCGGACACAAAATGAACTCGTGGAAAAGGACAATGTGTTATGTTCTCTTTGGAGTTGGACTAATAATGTTAGTTGTGCAGTTTCTTCTTTATTTTGTTATTGAAAAAGAAGTAAGCGTGACTGTGGAAAGGCTATACCACGAAGAGGACAGCAGCGAGCCTCACGGAACCAACTTGGAACGTATGCAGCAAGAGATGGACAGTCATACGAATGAAAGTCTTACTGACGTAGAAACAATGGAACGTAAGTCGATGGCTTAAATTATATAGAACTTAAATTGTATAGAACCTACCCGATTAACTAAGAACGTCTGTACAAGTGTCAAGTGTGTCTCTTGCATTCACTGCTGATAACGCAGGCATGGATAATCTATGTTCTAAACAAGATTTAAGTCGAAATTTTAAATGAAAATTTATTGAAAATCTATGGTATATTTCGATTACAATGAACAGTCTGTGCTTAAGCTTGTGAAGAATTTAGTTGTGTATAACTCATGAGCAGAGGATTGCCACCACAGCTACATTGAGAGGGAGCCGACCGGGCTCGAACTTGCAATCCTCAGACTGAAAACCAACTCAGAAATCTGGTCTGTAGATTAACATGCTTATTGATGTCATTAGCATATCTATGTTACCTCTTGATTTATGTCACTTTTACCTGAGAATTTTGTGGTAACAGTGTTTTCGATGTTGTAGCAAAGAAATGTCACCTACACCACACAACACCCATTACACTCCACCACACTCCACAATATTATACCACGCTATAATACACCATTTACCAAACTGTACTGAACAACTTTGCACTGCATTATGCTACACTGTATTGTACTTCACTGCTTTGTACTGCACTTCACCAGACCTTACTGTGTTAAACTGCTACATTAAACTACATTATGATTATTGTACTACATGCACTACCCTGCAGCAAACGTTTTTATTACCTAATGCACTGTACTACTACCTTGTACTACTGGTTAGACTACACTGCAGTGTACTACAGTGTACATTATGCTGCACACTCTGTAGCGAAAGAGAATTTGTTTTAAGAGTTTCTTCAAGAGACAGTTGGAGTTTTGATTTGTACCAAGCATTAAGATTTTAATTATGTGATCTATACAAAAAACTATCATTACATTACATACTTGTGTATTATTAATGTTTTTATGTATTATTAATCTCTTTTGCTTTAGGAGGTATATACCTCAATTTTGAAGTGGATAGAATAGTGACCGGCCTGAAAAATAGAACTGAATATGCTATTAGAAATGGATTACCAATTCTGCTATGGTGGACACCATTTACAGGTGAAAAGGCTGTGGTTAAAAGGTGCAAGGAAGGAGAATGTTTCATGACTGATAGGCGGAAATTTCAATATCATCCTCAAACAAAACTATTCTTTTTCTATGGAACTGATTTTAAGGATGTTGACCTCCCTCTTCCAAGAAAAGGTAATTTATACTAGGATTTACTATTAGGAATTGTTTTCTTTTAAACTTTTGGCTATTACCACTAGTCATGTAATTTTTTTGGCAATTTTGTAGGTAGAATGTTATGGGAAGTGCCTAGGGGTTCCGTGTTTAAGAATTACAACAATAGAAATGAGAAAAACAGGACAAATTGGGTAATGGAGGGAGGTTTTAGAGCAGGATGGTTAATGATTCATTAGAAAATGTGGAAAAATTTGAAAAGCCAGATTATGTAGTTTTTGCTTAATTTTTCATTGATGACACTGAAAGATAGACCATGAGGTGCAGTTTAAAACCGTGTTTTTATAAGAAAATGTTTTATAAGGTATCAGACTCTTTTGGCATGGTATATTAAATTTTTTTTGAGAGATTAAGAGGTATAATTGTGACCACCTGAGCGTTTAACCCTGGTTCTGTGATCGTGAACCCATTGCTCATGTTACTGAGTTAAAGAGTTCAGTAGCAAAGGTGTTTGTGACTGATAAAACTATATGAAAATGGGGAAAAAGTTTGCACAAAAATCCTAACCAGAAAATGGAAGTTCTTTGTAGGTTTGACAAGCCCCATGAAGTTATCTCATAGAGTATGGCTTGCTGCAGGTGTATTTTTCAGACTATTAAATAACTACCAATGAAACTTTGTAGTTTTTGTATGCTCTATGAATTATATGAATTAACTTATGTGACATTTGGCTATATGTGAATATTAACTAAATGACACCACAAAAAATTTAATTCGAATGTCACTCAATTAAATACAGAGCTTATCCAAGCCATAGGATCAAACAAGATTTCAAATGGGGTGTACTTAGAGAAGTCATGCAAACTGAGCTTTACCATATTGTTACCAAGTATAGGGGTGACAACTTTTTCCCCTAATAGATATAGGTTTGTCAACCTTATGGTCATTGAGTGCACTGTTGTGGTCTGCCTAAGGGAAGAGACCAGTAACCCTTTGACAGACGGACAAAGCATGTAAATTTGGTGGAACAGTATGACAAAAGAAATAAAGTAATAAAGTTGTGATTGATTTAGGGAATGTAGGGCAAGGGTATTGACAGATTGGAAACAACAGTTTGGATTGAAACCATTGTTATTGACTTTGATTGGACAATTGTTATTGACTTTGATTGGACAATTGTTATTGACTTTGATTGGACAATTGTTATTGACTTTGATTGGACAATTGTTATTGACTTTGATTGGACAATAGTAGTCGTAGCACTATTTAAGCTGTGTGACATCTAAGGTTCCTTTGATTTACTTGCAAGTGATAGATCACATGCTTGGTAGTGATTATTTTCAATGAAGAGTCCGATTTAATAATAGAAACAATAGTTAGTCACAATAATTGATTAGTTTGTACATTTGAACCATTTTGTGATTGTTATGACAAAATCAGCAAAAGTCACCAAGACACATCAACTTATGGGCTAAAAAGTTGCACCTGATTTCTTCTGTGATTTTCAAGTTTTGTACCACAAAAAGATTGTTCAAAAATACACATATGTATGTTTGAACGAGCAGGGAATATAACACGTCTTTGATTTTAAATAATATCATTGTAACAATGTTTTATTTTATAGCTCACCATGAATGGGCACTACTTCATGAGGAATCACCAAAAAACAGTTTCTTGTATTCGTTTGAGGATATGGTTTCATTGTTCAATCATACTGCTACATTTCGTCAAGAATCTGACTATCCAATTAGTACACAATATTTGACTTCGGTTGAAAGATTGTTGGCTCCCCCCAAGTTAACATTTGAGGAGAAAAACAAGTTAGGATTGGCACCAGTTGTTTATCTTCAGTCAGGGTGTAATCCACCTTCTGACCGAGATGCTTATATAAATGAACTGATGAAGTACATTGAAGTTGATTCCTATGGACAATGCTTGAACAACAAGGAAATACCAGAAGCATTGAAGAGTCCTCTTGTCATGCATGATAATATTCAAAGTGAGTTTCTTGCTCAGTATAAATTTGTACTGTCATTTGAAAATGCTATTTGCAATGATTACATAACTGAGAAACTTTGGAACCCCCTTTATGGAGGAGCTGTCCCTATATACAAAGGAGCACCAAATGTTTTGGAGTGGATGCCAAACAATCATTCAATTATTCTAGCTGATAACTTTGAAAGCCCGAAGACACTTGCAGAATACATAAAACTGGTAGCCAATAATGCTACATTATATGAGAAGTATTTATCATATAAGACAAAAGGTATTGAGAATCAAAAACTTATTTCACGGATGAAAACTCGAGAGTGGCAAGTCAATGACTATGAAGCCATGAGTTTTATCACTGGCTTTGAATGTTTTGTTTGCGATCGAATACATGCTAACAGAAAAAGAAGCTTGCAGAAGAAGACACAGACTGAATATGTAGCAAAATTAAATCATTATGGATGTCCACCGCCAAATTTATATCCATATGAAACACCACCTGCATATAATGAATGGGAAAGAACTTCATGGCAATATGAATTCACAGAAGCAAAGGGAAAAGCAAGTAGGATTAGAGAAAAGGTGTTTGCTTAAAGAGATGTTGTAGGAATTTTTCTTGAATACCTTCATAATATATTTTTGTAATTGTACTGTGCGAATTATGGTAAGTTGTTAGTAGTTTGTTTAGACTTTGTTTAGCATTCTTCAACAGGAGTTAGTCAAGTGATAGTATCAGGACTTTATTTATGTAAGAAAAAATAAATTCTATGTTCTTGTTTTCAAATTGCCCTGGAAATACAGTGTGCTAGGGCATGAGGATTGGCAAGCTTATGTCACATGCTTATGTAGGATTATGACATGCAGTCCTCAAATTCAAGTAGTTTTAAATAAATAATGAAGTTTATATTAGGATTCATACAATGACAGATTATCTTTTAGATTATCATGCCATTTTAGTTAGTTAGTTTTTCATTTAAACAAAATTTCATGATACATTCTTCACTTAGTGCAACAGAAGCTGAAATAGTCCATCAACCATTATTCATTAGTTCATTATTCTTTTGAATCAGTTATTCAGTCTGTCAGTGTATCAGTCTACAAAGGGGTCCATCATTCATTTTGTGAATCACTTCAGGAATCAGTCCATCATTCAATCCATGACTCAGTCTATTAATCAGTCAGTTAATTGTTCTGTGAATTAGGCCATCATTTATTCTGTGAATTAGGCCATCATTTATTCTGTGAATTAGGCCATCATTTATACTGTGAATTAGGCCATTAATCAGTCAGGCTGACTACAAGTTTGGCAAATGTTCATCAGATTCAGATTCCAGGCACAGGTTTAGATTCAAGGAATTTACTGTCTTAATCAAACTTTTTACTCCTTCAACAGCAGTACACCCTATTTATCATCTTTTTATCCAATATTTCATATAGTATTCCTAACAATTTCTAGACAGAAAACTCTAAACATGTGAAACAATTTACAAATTCAAGCTGTGTTAAGGATCATAACTCAAATCATAATCAGGAGGAAACCAACGTCCACTTTCAGACCCCTAATCCTCTACTGCTTTATTAAAGTGGCAGGCCCCTCTGAATTAGTTGGAAGCAGTTATTTTTTGTTACAAATAAAAACAACTTAACAACAACTGCATAAATTTTCTGTGGTTGCCAAATCTCTGTCTATCTGTCTGTCTATTTCTCTCTCTCTCTTTCTCTCATATTTTACTGTGGTAAGCGTCTCTCTATTGTCAGCTTGGGTCATCTCTTTTCAAACACACCTAAAGTGATGCCTATTCAGCTGTTCCTTGCAATTCAGTGATTAGCTTCCTGCTCTCCCTTATTCTGAAGCAGAATCTATACCAGAAAGGTTACTGGGTTTCCTGTCAACAAACCCTCTCATTCCAACTGCCACATGGTAATACTCAACCTTCCACCCTTGCCCTTTGTATCCTTCCTTCCGCTCTCTGTACCTTAGACACTTCCATTCATCTGCACTGGAAAAGTTTTCTTCCCATGGTACAGTCAGTGCCAACAGAATTGCTACTTTCATCCTTTCAATCTACACTACAACACCTTACCTCTGAGCTGCTAGTATTAATAAGAACACCAGTGTTTCAGTGATATCAGTAGCTACTTTCCATATGCCTTCCCACCTTGTGTCCTTCGTTTTTGTTCAATGGTGATTTTTCTCTACCCCCTGCACTTTCTGTTTTGCAAAAAGTCAATTTTGTTATTTCCTGCACTTGAGGTAGGTTTCCACTGGTAAACTGGCTAATTTTAAACATAAGGGATTTCACAAAAACATCCAGGATCTGGTTGTGCCACCATATGTATCGGTCCAACCCAAGGCTGGGTAATAAATTCCTCAATATCCCCTTGTCACTGCATCCGCACATGTTGCTATCATCCAAGTTCTATCGTACGATATTTGCAGGTGTTAGCATTGCATTATAGTTGGCTTTGTTGAGAAACCTCACTATGAATTTCTCTCAAGATCCCCAAACATCCTTCCATCCAGTGTTTCTTTCTACCACATGCACTTTTCAGTGAAGGCACTGCCCCTGCTGTGCACTGAGATGCTACCAGTTGGTGGTGAAGCTGTTTGCAGAAAATCTCATCAGGATTGTGTTAAGAATTGTTTTTAAACTCGACAGTTCAGGATTGAATAATAATCAGTTTCTTTAGAGTTTCTTGAAAAGAAAGATGATCATGTCATTTTTCCCATCATATTCAACTAATCGAAGCATCAAATACCAAAAAGTTACAACATACTAATCATATGACACATATGAGTCTAGCTATCCCTAGGGTTTCCTTAGCGAATCTTGGGTTTGCACTTTACAACAGCATCTGTCGCTTCGTCCCCTTTAATGCTTGCTATTGCCCTGGCTACAACTTCATCATTGGTCTTGCATTGATGCAAGGTAAATCCCCCTCCTTCGTCCGTTCTCTAGCCTGATCATAGTTCTAACTCAACAAATAAGTTCTAACTACAAGTAAACCCTCCATTAACAAAGGTAGGGTCTTTGTTGTACCTCTTAATATGATGCCTCAACACACAGTTGAGCAGTAAGAGTGATGAGTTACAACCGAAAACAAGCTCCTAATTAGCTCCAAGGTATTTTAACTTGTCAACTTTTGCAAGTTCATAATCATCCGATAAAACACTCTGGAACCTGTCCCAAAACTCCTACCACTTAGTGATTTTCCCTGAAAATCTTTTCAACTCTAATTTCGGGAGTTTCACCCTTTTGCCGCAACTATTCCAGAAATATTTGATGGTACATTGGGATGCAAACTTTCATTCGAAGGCCTATGACTTCCTGGCACTTTAGGTTGTAAAGCTTCGTCTTTCTCTGATTGTGACCCTCGATTGCTTGTAATATTGATAGGGCTTCCATTTTCTCACACAAGGCATTTTCCAATGTGACAAGGCCATATGTTATCGTCTCTCTTAAAAACCCTTGTGTCCTTCAGTGTTCTGTTACACATGTCAAACATCTCTCTGCTTACGTCTCTCTATTGTCATTGTTAAGACGCACAATATACTGTATAACCTCGCTTTCTACCGCACCCACATATAAGTGTATGTGCTTAAACTCGAGAGCAAGCGCATGTGCTTATGAGTCTGAAAAACATGCTTGCTGGGAGGAGGTGGGGGCGCTTGTAAACGAATTTAAAAACTGACAGGCTTTAACAGAACCTTCAATCGAGTTCAGACATTATCTGAAAAAGAACGAAACTGGCGCAGGCAACCATGGCTAGCTCATTGATAACAACTACACTCTGTTCTGAGTTTGACTCTTACGTTACTGGATATCACGTTTGCAATGACTTCTGGAAGCCTGATATTGATGACTTACTGAGCTGTCAGCGAGAAACAGACAACCCACACGACGACTATGCGTGTCAATTATGAAGGAGACGGACATTGTCGGACATGTACCTCGTGATCTGTTGAAATGGGTGTTGTACCTGGTACTATGCGGTGCGAAGATGTAAGTAACAGAAAAACGTGAAAACAAAAGGCAAAATGGACTTGAGATACCTGTTCAGTATATCGTATGAGGATCAAAACATCATGTTGAAAAGGGCAAAATTTTCATTAATGAGTATTTTGAACGAATGAGAAAAAAATGAAAAGTTACTCACTTGGCTTGTTTTCTGCAAAGGTCTTTCTAAGCACATGAGCTTGAAGTCGAGAACAAGCACATGCGCGTAGAAATGAATCAATTTTGTTTGCTTTTTTGGAAACCGAGGTAATACAGTATCAAGCTCCACTTCAGCTAAATTTCATATTCGTAACTATCACCACTTTCCATAAATATGTGTCAAAATTGTTTATGAAGACATGGGACATCACACTGATAAGACGAAAACAAATCACAAATTGAACAGAAGATCACCCTCTGAAATAATTGGCTCAGAGTTTCTCTCGTCTTCAGGCAAGAAGATAACATACATTTGAAAGTGCAGTTGACGGTTACAACATTGGATCCAGCATGGAAAATCATTAGTAGGAAACACTTGACAGTTTCAGCCCCTTCTCTTCAACTATCTCTCTGTTGCAAAACAATTGACTTCAAACAAGAGGACTGCTTATTATTTTTGTTTCTCTTCTATTCCTAACAATCAATAAATTTACGTGAAAATCATCAAATATTTATACAGGTTAATATTCTAATTATAAATTTGCAGTTGTCTTCGATATAAAGTTTTCCCACACACACCCTAAGTAACTGAAATATTTATACTTTAAAACACGTTTTCCTACGTCCTAATATGCCATGCCCCCAAATGCATTACACCTACACAATTACGGAAACGCGCAAAAAAGAAAGAATGCCGAAGTCACGTCGATCGTGATTCATCCACAAAGAATCACGCACACAGGAAAGGGATTCCTCGACACCCTTTACTAAGAGGCGTTCACATGATGCTGGTGTTAACTGCCGTTACTCAAGCCAAGACAGGTTATCTCTCAAGCTCAGCTTGCACTGCTTCTATCCATTATTCCTCAGCACTGTTCATCTCACCTGCGACTATAGGTCCCTCAGTGACCTTCACTCTTGCTACTCTGTGTTTCAGATTTCTCACAAATCACAAAACGAAGCATGTTACTCTTAACAATTTACTCAAGGAACTAAACTGTTCAAGTCGTATGACTTTTCTTACGCTCTGGATCTCATTTGTCTTGGTGACAACCGATAATGAGGTGACCTTCTTGCGCTCTTCATTTACATCAAAGCTAT
>JANTCA010091216.1:0-13306 GCA_024741275.1 Chironex yamaguchii
TTAAAATACAATTTCAAGTCTCACTTTACAGGTAACTTGAAATTGACTACTTGAATCTTTCACATGGGAAAGATAAACTTAACTAACACAATATTTTCAAAAATAACAATTACTTTTTTAAAATTTAACGGTTAATTTTTTAACAATTACTTAAATGTAACAATTAAATTTAATTTAGCAATTACTTTTTTAATTTTATGATGATAATTATGATAATAAAATAGTGATCAACAATGATGACGATGATGATGAAGATGATGATGATGATGATGATACTAAAATAATGCTGATTTTAATAACGATAATAATAATAATAATAATAATAGCAATTGTTGTTGATGTTGTTATTGTTATTGTTGTTGATGGTGATGATGATGATGATGATGATGGATAATGATGATGATGGATGATGATGGATGACGATGATGATGATGACGATGATGATGGTGGCTAAAAGCTCAATCATATCTCTAATTTGCTTCATTACAATCCTCTCTGCCTCTGTCTGTTGCTCATATTTAACGTCATTGAGGTGATATCTATGGTGGATCGATGGTGCAAATGGTGCTTGAGTTGATGGTTTATGAGCACGATCCTTGATTCAAAAGCACAGGGGATTGTGGCTGAAATTCAACTGGATTAGGGGAATACGTTGCCCTTCACTAAATTCAGAGGCATGCGACCTTATAATTACAGTGACAGTATTAGTGTACATTTAATGTAACTTCTTCTAACTCAGTCACACAACACACCGAACTGCCCATTGTAATATGGTCATTGAAAATCTTAGAAAGTCAAATTGACCGAAATGACCTTCTAGCACAGAGCACCTTGCTTACAAAACACAGGCTATTAAGCCCCTCTTAAAAGGGCTTAATGAAGGCTTAGCATAGTATGGGATATAGTATAACATATAGTATAGCATTGCATAATATAGCATAGTATAGGATGCTATATTATGGTATAGGATGGCATAGCATATGGTATAGGATAGTCTAGCATATAGTATAGGATAGGATAGCATAGGATGGTATAGCATATATTGTAGCATAGGATAGTATGGCATATAGTGTAGCGTACTATAGCATATAGTGTCAACAGTGCTGACTTAAAGATCAATCCCTGTTCTGTCAATTAAGTTTTTGGCCTTAAGTCAGTTTTCCTCCCAAATTGCTCTGTGTATAGTCGCAGGTCGTCTATACCTTCTGCCCGCACTGATCTTAATCAACAAGGAGATGTTAAAATGACCTGAAAGGTGAATATAAGGAAGCCTCTTGTTTTCTCAAAGAAAACAAACACAGATTTCTTTACGGCGTTGTCTTAAGTCTTTTAAAGCGTCAACAGATTTTCTTAACATTACATGGGATAACGAACAGCTTTGTAAACAAAACCAAGCCGCATAATGGCAGTTTCACGATTTTTTTTCACTTGATATTAAACAGACAAGATATGAAACGGAAAATTAAAACTAAAGAGATGGATAGATGGCAAACAATTTAGGGGTAGGAAAATACTGGGAATACTAAGTAATCTAAAGGAAGATGGGTATGGCAACATGAAAAGTGGGACATATAATAGAGGGCCTGTCGCAAGACAGAGCACCAGAGAGAGATTTCACCAATAAATGCAAATATTTATTGCTTTTGTCAAATGTTTGCTTCCTGTTCTTTATTCAGCTGCCGATATTATTTGTGTACATCACGTTGTTGTATTTGCTAAATGCAAAACAAGACAGTAAACTCTCAAAATTAAACAAAACCAGAAATTTGCCTTCAACACTGACTCGGACAAACAACTTTTTTAAGCGCAGTTAGCCTCAGGGTACAAAATTGAATACTCCGTTAAGTATTCAATCAGATATGGACCTCGGTCCTTAGAATTTAATATCATTTTCAGTCAGGAGATGACCAGACCACCATAATGAGGCAGACATCGCACACATCCCGTACATACCTACCTATTGGAAATGACACCAGGCCCAGGGGGGTGCTAGAGACACTCGAGGCCAAGAGGAATTTAGTAAGATGGATCCCTTGCGTTGTAACAGCGAAACAAGCTCTAGGTGGGGTCGGCGGATTCGGGTCAGTGGGGAATGCTTTAAAATTATGCCCTTTACAACTTCGATATATTTACGTTGCGCGAAAAGGAAAATTTTTAGACATTCCTGAGAATGTTTCACTCCGATGATTATGTTTAAGAATTAAGGTTTTGAGACAAATTAAAGCGAAGAAACAAAAAGAAATGAATGAATCCAGTGTTTTCTCAGTGACGTAGATGCTTAGAGCATCTGGCATAAATCCAGTATGGACTCTAAACATCTATACGAATTGACAATGGTTGCCTTTGTAGGCAGAAAAAAGGTACTAACCTGCTACCACCGAGTTCGATATCCCAAAGGAATTACTCAAGATCTGCACTTCTTGAGTACATTACTTTGATGGATATAAGATAGCTATTATGGGAACCATAGGATAACACTGAAGTGGTATGGACATATGCTAAGAAATCACGCCATTCTGGAAGAAAACTGGTATTGGAGAGCATTTAGAGTATAAAATTGTCGAGAGCCAGGTCACCCAGAATTTGATATTGGACACCTTAGCAGCTTGTGAGGTCCATTGGATTGGCCCATAAAATCGATATGGATCAAATAATTACGATCAATGATACCATTGTATAGATTACTAACCATGTCGTCCGCTATAAAATCGCGCTATCTACAGATGTGAAAATTAAACCAAAAATAAAAAAAGGATTGAAATACAATAACAGACTATAAGCATTCTACGAGCGCAAACGTACGCCAACCCAGGATTATTACTCAAATAGCAGGGGTTTCCCCACAATGATTTTCTTGTTAGTCACCTGCATGAATATATCAATACCAAATATGGCGGCTGGGTTATCCTTCACAAGCACTATTAAGATTTCATTACCCAAAAAGTGATCCAGAATCCAGGCTTTTACACAAATCACCTCCCAAAATTATTTGTTCCTTATCCCAGGACATATCTTGAAAATTTCGTCAAACTCCATCCATACGTTTTTGAGTTCTCGTGCTAACGAACAGACAGACAGACACCGGGAAAAACATAACCTCTTAGTGAAGGTAACCAGTAGCCTCCCTGAACGACACTCAGACACGACACAAAGGTGTGAGAGTGTGCCAGCATAGACTGGAGTGTTTACAAATGGTGTGATGTGATGAAAATAAACGAATAAACTATTGCAAATTTACATATATAGAACTACATAATAGGTATCTTGTGGCTGAGGTCTAGATTTTTTGCAAATAAATGTGCAGATAGGGTATGTTTTATGGATTTTGTGAGATTACGATGATGACAATTGGAGACAGTAACGAGGACAAGGGTACCCAGTATCCGAGATTCGTTCCACGAACTTTACAGTTGGCAGCTCTAGGCAAGAAATGGAATTGAATTTTTGAATGGAAGGAGCAACAGCAGAGGAGGAGATATGAGTAGATGGTATACAAGGAGGAGGTTGGAAGCAAGGGTAAAATAGGCGATAAGAAGGAGATAAGAGGGGAGCTGCAGATGGGAAAGGAGAAGCAATGAGAATATATTAGCAGATGAGAGAACGGGAACAGACGGAAAAGAGAAGCACCCCCAAGTTCTCTTATGTCCACTCATATACAAACATATTTACCAATGTACCATGACAGATACAACTAGGATAGAGCCTAATAAAGGTTTGAATAGATGGATGCAAGCAGAACCTACAAACAGAGGCAAAAAGCTCGAAACCTCAATGCGGTTAGATGTAGCCATTTGCCATATCTTTACAGTGTGTACTGTTTAAGTCTCCAAAGATTAATAACTTTCCACTTAACCTTTTTACTTCAGCGTGGAAACGCAGACCTTTTTTTAACTGTCTGTAAACTCTATTAATAGTGGATCGTAGCCAAAGAGTGGACTGCACACACAGAATTGTTCTACTGTCTCTGGTAAGTTTCTCAGTATAATCTCTGAATGGCAAGAGGCTGGACACTGGCTTAAACTCTTAACGATTTAGCGACTGATGTATCATTCTCATGCTATAAATTTGACGTAAAGTGTACCTATTGACAGTACAAACACACCAGTAATCACCACATGGACACCAGTAATCACAACATGGACAAGTAAGTACGTAGAGCAATGGAATTGTAAATAAGAGGTGTCAGGCTAGAGACCCGATAACTTTAACCAGGCTTTAAATCCTATTCTTTCTTATTTATCAAATGTGAAGTCACTTTATGACGGAAACAGGGTCCGTACTTGTTAATGTATGTCTCATACGTATCGAAAATAGACGAGTAATCAGAACACACAACCTATATCGACATGGACAGGTAAGTATGTGGAATAATAAGTAGGAGGTATCACGCTAGAGTTCAAATCACTTTAACCGGCATTTAATCCTATTCTTTTATAATTACAGAACGTAAAGTCACTGTATGATAGAGTACTGTCCTTGTTTGTTAATATATATCCAATACCTGTACTTAATACTCGAGTTATGAGTCATTTTCCAGTCTTTTGAGACGAATATGTGATACTGTAGGCATATGTTAATATGAGCCTATGTCACTCTCATTATTCTTCTTCCCAACACTGCAACACAGCATGTGGTCAAGACATTACTTGAGAATTAACATCCTCGAAAGTCGGCTATGCCTTACATATTGGCAGCCTCCGAGGTGTGCTGCTCCACACATCACTTCTTATTTGGTTAGGGTATATATATAAACTGTCCTGGAACCAATGAGAAGTAAAGAAAATGCATAAATTATCAGCGCACAAGTCAAAGAAACAAGGACCTACTCGCACACTTATATTGAGAGAGAGAGTACAAGGGAGAGTAAGTGAGAGGCAGTAAGGGATAGATGGAGCGAGAGGAAGGAAGAAGAAAGAAAAGAGAGATAAAGGAGAGAGAGGGAAATGAGGGTGGCAGGAAGAGATGGAAGAGCAGAGAAGGTTAGGAGGAAGGATTTGACAAAAAGGATGAAGAGAGGGGAACGGAGAGGGAGGGAGAGGGAGGGAGAAAGGGAGAGAGATTGGTGGAGAGGAAGAGAGGGAAAAGAATGAATAGAAGGAAAAAACTGGGACTGGTATTTAAGGGATAGTCTGATTAAAGACAGCAGTAAAGTAATATAAAGCGGTAAATAAACAACTGAGCAATAATGTAGAAGTTTTAACTCATCAACTTTCTCAAAAGCATGTTAAGTTGGAGATACTAAAGAGGAGCACAACATCGCCAAGCTATAGGAACAATTAAAGGAGAAAAAGCACTGAAAGCCAACCTGCACGTCCGGTTATTATCTCTGTGCTCTAAGGACCTTGTTAGATGAGAAATGTCAGCCGCTTTATCGTGTTGGCCCGGATTGCCGAGATTCCGCTTTGATTGATAGACTATCATAAAGCGCAAATCACTATTACATTGGACCCGGGCTGGCCCGGCTAACCGAAATCTCACTTTAACCAAGTGTGATTCCGGTTAAACAGGCTGAACTTTTTACATGTGATAGACTTTTGTGTCTTGCTAATGCCTTTCCATATGAGACCGATTGACTGGACTAAAAAAAAACGTTTCGAAAAATTCCCAAAATTGAATGTCAATGTGTGCAGGAAAGAGTGTTTGGCCCGCGCAGGTTACCGGGAGTTAGTATGGATAAGTCAGTAACAATTTTAAGAAAAAGTTGGCGGTCAACAACTACTTTTTGCGCAGGAACACATTGAGCGAAATTCAGAATAGTAAAAGTGAATGGGTACTAAACAGATAGAAAACTAAAAATTCAAATGTACTGATGGCAACATTCCTCAAATTTTTATCATGGACTTATCACAATGAAAGACGAAAACACTATACATTAGCGTTTAAAAAATTATGCAAAGGTTAACAAACAGTCCTTACATAGTCATTTACTTAATAATAACATTAATTTTCCGCTTCTACATTTTACTAATCATGCTTAGTAACTAAAAGTTACTGTAACAAACAGTGTTTATATTAGTTTCGATGGCGGATCCAGACAGGGCTGACAGTTTTTGAGCACCAGTCAGATTCCCATGCGTCAACAAATTATCAACTGTTGTGGTGTTAGTTTCATGTTCATGTTTTTTTCACTTGTGGCTATTTCCAGAATAACCCTAATCTTTTCGTACTCCTGATTTTGCATTACAAATTTAATGTAGTTGTGAAGGAGCATAGCGCTGATGCATCAACCGATAGCATCAAATCACTTGTTTCAAGAACAAATTTAACATCCAATCACGCTTAAGAATTGTGATTATGAGTCTCTGACATCTCGAGACCTGGTAGAGCCCTAGTGGTCCGTAAAAACATAACAAATTGATGACTGCAGACCAATAAACTTTCACCATTTTGATAAAAGTTTTGGCGCCAGCCCTGGTAGAATTTAAACTTCTAGAATCATCAAATGAGAGCCTTCTTTCACTAGTGCTCAGATTATATTAGTTTTTTAGGATGACTTGATAAGAAATATGACGTCAGCAAGATCATGAAAAATTCCTCTGGGTTAGAATATATGCTGTCTTTTAAAATAAAAACATAAGTTTTTGAAATGGCTGAAGATTGGTAACGATCACTGATCATTTTAATTGCGCTGGAACAGAAAGCCAGGGGTGTCGTGTCGGGGCGTCAGGACGTCAGGGAACAGTGCCCCCTGTTGCAAGGTTTGTCGTATTTATCGCAAAATTTTCAACATAATCGTCTTTTTCAAAGCTTATTTCTATGCTTATACGAATTTTCTGTCATCTTCACTTTTCTATGGCTTATCAGTCTAACTGCAAGTCACCTGGTCAAGATCAACATCAATGAAATTAAGCAGGTAGAAATATATAGCATAAATGTTGCCTACAAAATAAAATCATCTAATGCTGACCAGCTCTCTGTTATTATCCGATACATGGATTGTTCCCTAGATATCTGTGAGCAGGTGATTTTAGCCAAGAGCACAAGATTCTGCTTCAACATGTAGAACTGTAGTATTGCTAAAAAATTTTAGAAATAGAAAATGCATTTCTGAACAGTAAATAGGACAGTCTTCTGATAGAAGGAATTAAAGAATAATGAAATCACTTATTCAAATACAAGTCATTATGGAGGCCTGTCGTTCATCTATTGCGACAAAATAATTGTCTGGCATTTTAGAGAAGCTCTCCAGCGTCTTTTCGCAATCACAAAAACGAAGTCCTGTACTTTAAGAGACGCAAAAATTACCCATGTTGCCGATACATGACTGCAAATGGTCTTGAAGACAAGACGGTGGCCACATCAAAAGGTTTTCTTAACAAAAGATACCAATTTTCTATTTTTTCATTGATACCCTGGAAGATTGCCAGTAAGTAGTTCACAGTAATAAAACTGTCACTAGTGCCAAAGGACGAGAAAATTAACTTACCTCATTCCAAACTGTAATTTCACCACATGTATTTCACCACATTTTGGTTACAGATCAAAGCATAATCTTAATTCTAGTCTGAAAGAATTGACCCCCTCACTTCTGCTTGACTAGAGACACAGCGAAGGCAAAAATTAAGGGAATTTGCGACAACTTTGGTCAGGTTTTGGAAGTTGCTAAACAAAGTTTGAAGAAGTGTGAATTTCCTGATAAAGGGAGCACAAACGGGAGAGGATGCCAAGTGACAGTTGTTCGACAATTGCCACTTATGTTAGTGCGTTAGTGCAGCAGAGAAGTATAAATGAGAACCTTATTATGTTACAGTTGCCAGAGCTATCTCGTGGGTTAAATTTTGAGGCATAGACGAATTCTCCTACATTTTGCATTGCTCAATCCAGGGATATTTCATGCTGAATATGTGTTACCAGATGATACATTTACGAATGTAACTAAGCAATACTAACGACGTGATGTAGAAATGCCCAATAATAGATACTGTTACTTCAATCAAATTAATTATGGCTTGAAGGAGCGCAAACTAGCTCGACTACATCAAATACTGAAACGAATTACGATAACTTCTCCACAGCTTTTAAATTATTGACGAAATTCAACCTGCAGACAGCTTATGCATACTTATTTTTCCTCTACAAACACTTGTTTTACTTCCAATTGGATCTACAAAGTGTGAGCGAACATTTTAAAAACTCAGACGAATAAAAGGCAAACACATTTGTCAGTTCCTAAAGTCTCATGCTTGTTGTTCCCTCTACAGTAATTACCAATCCTGGCGCACAAGCGGATATTCTCTCTTTTTCGCTGTCTTACGATTACTTGACACCCAATGTATCCATGCTTCTGCTTTCTCTCCAAGGGCTAATGGTCTTGTTGAGTCCATTGCCAGCGAAAAGTCTCCTGAAAAGCTCTACCCGATCCTTTCCAATGGCGACTCACTGTAGACACTATTATTGGTTTTCGTTCTGCTGAACTTGTAGTTGACAACACTCTTCAGCTTTGGAATGAATTTGTGGCCCCAAAGTCCTTTTCAGACTCAGGGGCGCACATCTGGAAAATTTTCGGGGGTGTGTAAGTTTGCTTGCGACTGAATTTGTAAATATTGGACTGAGACTCATTTACACTATACCAAACTGTAATCAAAGTATCCTAACATTGTATTGGATGGGGATTTTACTTAAAGCACGCCATACAAACTGTAGTGGAAGCTGGAAGTTTGTGAAGAAACAAAACTTGTGATTAAGGTGCTCCGAGAGGGGAGCCATGCTAGTAGAGGCAAAGGTGTGGTACAGAGGAGATACGTCTGGATTAGGAAGCAGCAGAAATAGATATGGACGTCGGTTTTTGTGTTGCAAATCAAGTTAAGCATTGAAGATAAACGTCTGGTAGATAGTAAATTAGCAAGTAGAAGAAATGTCAGAGGCGAGGTGATTAAAGTGCTCCGAGAGCAGAGCCATGTTCAAGGAGGCAAAGGTGTGGTACAGAGGAGATGCGTCTGGACTAAGAAGCAGCAGATGATGCAAAGCAAGTTAAGCAGGATGACTAAGGATAATTCAGCAAACAATGCTGATTTATCATCATAAAGAGAATCGACGCCGGTAAAGAGACGCAAGTCGAAAATAGAATACATCATAGACCATGTGATTGGACCTGGGTTTCAAAACGCCATATCATTCAAGGTATAAAAATTGATATTGCAAAAAGTCCAATTGAACTGTGTCAATTCCTTTTCCAAAACAGACAGTATTGGTTGCCAGACATTTAGACTTTGTTTACATGGGACCGGCCGAATATTTAAATATAGGCTAAATATTTGGTCCCTTAGGGAAGCCGATCACAAATGAGGTCACTTAGGCGAAATATAATAGCGCCAACATCACCATAGATAAAAAAGTCAAAGAAGCCAACCTTTCATTCTTTTCTCATCTGATTTCGAGTTTATTATCAAGAAATTGATTAAGTTTGCAGATTTAACAAAATGGGACTCCTAATGAAAGGAAACTGCAAAGACGTGACCTTTGTCCAATAAAGACAAATCTCTTTGTTACGTGTAGTATTGGATTTCACGACACAGATGTTTTATAAGGTCATAACTGACCATAAGGTCTAAACTGAGAGATCATAAAAGCAGGTATTTATATATATATTTATCAAAATAAGATGCAAAGTACTAAGACGACAAATCAAGTGAAAGATTCTTGGCTGCAGCATTTGCTTTTAGCCTCTTAATCACAAGAAAGAGAGTGTGATATCGTGCAAATATTTGACCAGACCATTTTAAAATAAATCGCCATATTATGATTTCCAAGCTAAATTAAGTTGTAATAATCTTAAGCTTTTTTCTGTTACCTCATTATGCCTGTCGCTTCTAAGTCATTTGAAGGTTTCCAACCCCTGTTCGACGTCAAAAATCAATCCAACGCTACATCCCATGTTCTGACCTTTTTTACAGCATACCAAATATAAATCTAAGAAGATGCAGGATTTCCTGAAAGCCGCACTGTCAAAGAACAGAGGGAGCAAATTACTCAAACAGATTGACTGGATTTCTGTATACCGACAAAATAAGTAATAGTTCTGAATCTCCGACATTTTCAAGAGTAGAAGGACAATATAGCTAGACCCACCTTGGTAATTGTAAATTATTTGCACACAAATTGAGACCAAATTTTATGCACACTTGAATCATTAGTTAAACATAGCATACCATAACATACAATCATGTTAATGGTCGCATTATTACCAAAATGTTTTACATATCTCTAATTCTGCCATAGTCTAGTAAAACATGGTGAGCATGCTTTCGAAGCTTGGAATACTCTCTGCCAGTGTCCAAGATAAGTCATTTTGACTTGTCGTGCCAATGGCAATGTTGCTAGAGTGTTGGACTGACTATTCCTCAAGGGGGGAGGGAGGATAATCGAAAAAAGCTGATTGTTTATAAAAATAAAATGATTAGCAACAAAAAGAGGAAATTTTGTTGATGCTTCAAATCCTTATAACATGCACGCTTGTTAGTCGAGGGACAGAAAGTCGAAGAAGCACAGTACAGCTCATCAAAACTTAAAAAATTAGAGGCATCCAAAAGCAGTTATTTTTGACAAAAGCTTTCCTTTCAGAGTCAATGCTCCTTGATAAAATTTAAATGGAAAAACCGTCGTTAAATTGACAAAAGAGAGTGAGAAAACTTCACACAATTGGTAAACGAAAGACTTATAAGGCTCCCAAACCTTGGATTGTAAACGTCTAGAAGATGTTGCTACAGCATTTTTCCCCTTTGGATTTTCAAACGAGGAGAGTTTTCAAAGATCAAACGTAGAACCAAAGGAAGGAACAGAGAGTTTTCAGTTTATAGTTCACAAAGATAAGGGGCATCCCATTGACATCTAATGTAATAGAAAATCGTGGCAACATAGAAGTTGGGGAAAATCAAACTGCAAGTATGCAATACTTATCACCAATACGTCATTTTTGATAAAATCATGTTACAGAAATTCGTGGGGTCTTCTAATCGTCACGTCAGTTTTATGAAAAAGAAATTTGACTGTAGGCCGCAGATTGACATTTTAGACTCCTGGTTTGTATACAATTTATTAAACATTGATCCCTTGGCAGATAATGATGATAGTTTGTTTCCTAGCTTATCGACTCGTCAACTGAAACCAACTTTCACCTGAACAAAATTCACCTCATGAGTTTTTGGAAGAATGATAAAATGACATCGAATAACGTCAACTCGCCCGAGAAAGTAGTAAACTTTCTTTGCATTATGCTGCAGTCAAAATTGCCCAAGATTTTCATTCAGTCAAAGAATCAGAATCTTTGAAAAAAACTTTCAATTCTGAATTTTTAAAAGATTGGAAAAATTCAGCAGGTGCTGAATTTAAATCTTTAATAAAAAATGGAACTTGAGAGCTTATGCCATTGCCAAAGGGAAAATAATTAGTTGGGTGCAAACGGGTTTTCAAAATCAAGCGCAATGTGATGGTAGTTTTTATCAATTCAAGGTGCATCTTGTTGTCCAAGTACATTTAGAAGAATAAGATTTGGCATATGAAGACCTTTTTGCACCTGTTGCAAAGCTAATTCTTTAAAACGGGTATTTGCGATTGCCAATTTACTAAATTTAGAGATTCGCCAACTTGATGTAAAAGCCGCCTTGTTGAATGCTGAACATATTATGAAGATTAAGTGAAGATTTTATATGAAGCAGCCTGACCGGTACGCTGACCCTAAACAGCCAAACTTTTCCTGCAAGCCTAAAAAGGGTCTTTACGTACGTAAACAATCAGCCCATTGTTGGGATCAGTCCATTGATGAGCTTTTGAAATCTTCAAGTTACGCCATCAGTGATGCTGATCTATGTATATATGTCAAAAGTTTGCATGTTGGGTACAAAACTGTACTTGTCATATTAAGTTTGTATGCCAACGATATTTTGTTGGCTTGTAATGATGTAGCTGCCTTGGAGACTGAAAAGAAGGCACTAGGTCAATGGCTTGAATTATCTGCCCAAGGGCATTCTCCTTTCATTCTTGGAGTGTCTATTGTTCGTGATTGTAAACTCAGAATCGGTTTTTGCATCATTAAAAGTACGTAAAAGGTGTTCTTCAACGATTTGGAATGTTGGATTGTAATCCTATCGGTACCCTCATGGGTAGTGATACAGATTTTAGACAGTTCATTAATAGTGTAGACAAGCCATTTAATCAGAATTTGTATCAATGTGCCATTAGAAGCCTGATTTACCTGTCCAATGCTACACAACCTGATATTGCAACAGCTGTGAATTATTTGAGCCAGTTTATATCAAAACCTATGTTTCAACATTGGTCTGGTGTTCAAAAGATATTTCGTTATTTTAAAGGGACTGCTCATTCTGGTTTGAATTTTGATTCTCGAAGAGTTCTGATATGATTAAATTAACTGTATATTTTGACTTTGATTGTGCTGGTTACCTTGATACGCATAAATCAAAGTGCGGTTACTCTTTACCAGTTCGCAGTATCATTGGTTATTTGGAAGGGTAAGAAACAGCCAATAGTAATCGTGTATATTACATAATATGTTGTTTTGAATTTTTCAATCCAAGAAGTAATTTCGTTTAGATGTTTGTTAAAAGATCTTGCATTTAATTGATGCGAATTGACAACAATATTTGAAGACAAAAAAAGCATAATAAATTTGGCAAAGAGCCCATTAAAGAGCCCATACACCTCATCTTGATGTTAGGCATCATCTTTTATATGAGCCCATCAAAGTTAGTGTAGCTCATAAGCTTACAATGCCAGATGGTTTTTTTCACCAAATACTTTCCAATGCAACGTTTTGTTGAATTCCTTACCACATTAGGTATTACGCCACTTTTTTAAACTTTAAAGGATATATTTTATATCTTCTTGTCTGTGAATATTTTTCAAATGAATAACTACTCATACACCGAAATTATGGATTTCGTCTTATACAACTGTACATTAGGAGCATGTGTTAAAAATTATATGATATTGCAACGCATAATTTTCTGTTAAGAGTCTTCACCCAGGGTATCCTTAAACTTCCTTCGTACTTCCACATTGACCCTTGTTCTTCACGTCTTTTTCTTGTTTTTCATGTCAACTCGATTTTTCATGAGAGTTACTCTGTGATCATACAAGCTGTGCAATTAGGGTCTCTGAAGTTAATGCAGTTTGGATTATCTTTGCTATTTTTGTTTGCATTACAAAACATCCTACGGATGGTTTATATCATTGTCTTATATCAGTGTTCTCTGGCATGTTTTGTCTGTACCCCGACATTTTCAAGAGTAGAAGGACAATATAGCTAGACCCACCTTGGTAATTGTAAATTATTTGCACACAAATTGAG
>JANTCA010091217.1:0-13305 GCA_024741275.1 Chironex yamaguchii
CATGAATATAAGCAGAGTAAATATCGAGAATTAAAAAGAGATTTAATCGATCAGGAAGTGTCATTCAAATTACTATTGTTTGAAATATCTACACTTGGCTTTGTACCAAAAAAAAGGAGAATTTCTCGAATATATCAAAGGCCTGAACTTAGATCACAATCGTCTGATTAAGTGTTCGGAGGTAACTATCAGATTGTCATACTACATATTTAATCAAAGAAATAAGGACTGGACCGATCCAATATTACTGAAATTTTATTGATGATTTTTGTATTCTTTGTTATTGTAACTTTTACCATTTTTTATCACTAATGCAGTCAATGTTGTACGTTTAAACTTATTAATCCCTCTGTCCCTACATTTGCCAGGAGAAAACAGCGTGGAATTATAGGTGTAATTATATGGAAAAGATATTTTTGGTATTCTGAAAGGAATTCAAATATATGGCAATGACATTTGAAAAAAATTATGATGATGATGATGGTGATGATAATGATGATGAAGGTGATGATGATGGTGATGGAGGTGGTGGTGATGATGATAACGAATATGATGATAATGATGATGATGCTGCTGAGAATGATGGAAGATTTGATAATGATTATTATGATGATTATGATCGATCATGCTGATAATGGTGAAGACAATGATTATGATGATAAAGATTATGATAGTGGTAATGATGACGACAATGATGATGATGACAATGATAATGACGATGATGGTGGCGAAGGTGATGGTAATGGCTCTCTCCATTCTGGGGGATTGATTTTGACAGCTCTTATGAGATTGCTGCATACCATGAAAACTTTCCAGAGTATTTGCATTCAATTAAGACCTAAATATAAATTCTTAGGCAATGTTTGTCGTGACATCAACCACCATAGGCAAATCCATGGCAAAATCTGACATTTGCAAAATTCAGATCTTTGGATCACTTCCACTTTGTCACGTCCATTATGCCCCGCCTATAACCATGCCTCACAGAAGCATGTTGTGTATACTTGAGAGATGGGCACGGTTGACCTGACTAAGATAAAATTGTCTGATGTATTAGTCACTGCTCCTTGAATAAGGTAGTTGCTCCCCTCAGAAGTAAAGTAAGTGACAGGTCTAAAATCCCGTTATTAAAATTATCTCTAAAGATGTATCAAAATAGGAAAATAAATACAGTAAGAAGACTTATAAAACAAGAGATTTTAGATAAAAAAGATTCATTGGTAGGACTTTTGCTGGGAAGTTTAGTTTTGATAAGAGTGGGCTCCCTTACCTAATGAGCTCGAGCCCCACGTCAAGGACTTACCCATGTTCGAAATTTCTAATTTTGATATCCCAGATAGGAAACCCAAGAAAACTTACTACTAATTTGTAACACCGTGAGGAGGTCCAATCTTTCGATCTATTATTAACACTGACAGGCTCAGACTGTTCCTTGTTCATCAAGATACCACAGTGGTGCAATCTCTCAGTTTCTCATAGTAAAGTCATTCTCATCGTATCAATGACATTGGAATTGTGATGAGGGGGACAGCCCACATTTGCAACATTTTGCAAAATCATTTTTCCTGGTACTTTTTCCTATACTTTTCCAGTCCATGGAAATCTTCATTTTGGCTTACATTCCCACAAAATTTGAGGGGTACTATTTTAATGTTAACTTATAGGCGTGTACAGGCCTAATTTATGATAAATTTATTCAACATTCGCACAAAATCTTATTGGTTCTCTACGCGGTTTAGTGACAAGGAGAATTTTGGTGATGCTCACTGATCTCAAAAGAAGGACTTCCTTGTTTTGAGATCAGTGGTGATACCTCACTGGTAAACCACATTAGAAGCATGGGCAGGTCTAATGGATTTGGAGAGGTAGGTGTTTCATCTTAATGTAGCTAAGCATGCTATGAACAAGACACAAACTAAGTCTAAGAATTAATTTAATGTCACAAGACAGAGTGTAATGTCAGCATTTTTTCATTGATTTTAATGCTGTATGGCAAAGCTAGTATACTTTATGAGGTTTTCGTGACTTCCGCTCTTGAGCAAACCTAAAAGTTGACCTTCGCCAATGTGAATGTGGCGAAGGTCTAGATCAAGCCCTGTTAATTGTGATTGGAACATTTGCAAATATCACTTATGTGACTGCTTGCTTAACAGAGTTTTAGGCTAGAGGGCTTGGTCGAGCAAAGAAACTCGACAAGCTTCGTTTTGCTAATATCATAGCACTATCAAAGTAAAAACATGGCAAATTCGAAACAGGAAGCGGTCGATGTATTTAAGTTTCCTTGTAGTATTTTTAACAGTTTAGACAGATTATCTTCAGACTCAAGCACACCACTTTTAGTTAACAACTATGCAGTCCAAGGCAATGCTTAAGATTTACAACTGACAGAGTAACAAAAGGAAAATTGAAAATATACGAGTAACCTTACATAGGTTCAATATATCAACATCTTGTTTCTTCCTGTTTTCTGCATAGTGCACAGCTCGAATAGTGTCTTTGGCTATTGGTGCTCGATAGTTTTAGTGGCATAACTTAAATTTTGGCGAATCACTTGCATTTTGACCAAAATTTGCCACCGCTGGCTACAGTTATTCCGAATGTCATTTAGGATAAAATAAAGATGTCAAGGATTGCAGGAAACCCTAATTTCTGGGCCAACGGGACATTGGCAAAATCTTCCATGACTCTCTCAAGTGTGATATGACAGTTCGTGTCGGGTGCTTACTACATAGGGAGACGCTTATTGATTTTCTAACCTTTTGCCACACATACTTTATTAAAACTCCCCAGAGGTATCGTGGATGGGGGGCAGGGATGGCCATGGCACCCCTTGGTTCGAAAATCGTCAGATTTTCGGAAATTTCAAAGTTCCGTTGGAAAATTTAGCTGTCGGTAAAAACAGAAAAGGTGAAACATGTTTCAGTGAAAAGATAACTTGTTTGACTTTGACGTTCTCTAAAATTGGTAAACTAAATGGTATAGCTTCTCATCATGGAAGTCTGTAGATTTTCTGTACCCGATAAAGTTCTCTTTGGTACACTGAAGAAGCTTTACTACTTTCTTTTCGACATCTAGAAAGCTTAGTGAAAGATGTCCAGAAAGAAGCTGGCATAGGAAAGGTACATAGGCCTCAGAGAGTCTCAACAACACGATGGTGGTCACATCGGAAAGCTCTAGAGACTGTCTTCTTTGACCAATCTGGCAAGCTGTATGTTTGCTTTAGAGATGCATTTGAGCACTGCTTAACACCTGAGCATAGCAAAGAAACAGTTACTGATGCAGAAGCCTTATTGCAAACAATATCTTGCTTCGATATGGTCGTAACGGCTCATCTATTCCACAAGATATTCGCCATCGTTGATCCTGGATTCTTGTATCTACAGTCTGAAAAGATTGACATTCTGACAGCAATAAGAGTGGTTGAGACAGCACAATTACAGCTCGTTAAACTTCTAGGCGAATTTCAAAATGTTTTGAAAAAAGCAAAAGAATTTTGTGCAGCTCATGAATTAGAAGAACGTGATTCGCACAGAGAAGACTTAGAAAGAAAAAAATGATGCCGGTGAAGTTTGCAGCGATAAATTAGAGGGGAATGCTCAAAGTCGATACAGAAAAGAAACCTTCGCAATTGACACAGCAGTATCGTCTATTAGAAGGCACTTTACATCAAAGAAAGAAATTTTAACTGATTTTGCATTGCTGGATCCGGAGAGATTTGCAGACATAATAAGTACAGAAGGTTTGCCCAAAAAAACTATGGCTTGGATGAATGGAAACCAAGAGTGGAATACAAATTGTTTGTAGACATGTATAACATGGTCAGAAAATGCAGAAATCAAAAGAGAAAATTTCGTTACCGAGCTGCAACTTATTTCAGAATAAAAGTTGCAAATAGCATCTGAAAATCTCTAGTCTTTACAAAATAATTGTTACATTACCTATTGGATCAACAAAATGCGAGCGTTCATTCTCGAAGCTGAAGATAGTCAAAAACAAGTTGCGATCATATATGGGTCAACCTCGTCTATGTGTATTGCTGCTCACTAGCATTGAGGGTGAACTGTTGTCTTGTGTTGATTACGAGGCAGTTATTGACAGATCTACAACATCGCCGCTCTTCAGAAAGCTACTTGTGCTTTAAAAATGAAGCATTAAATCGAAAGAAATTACCATGCTTATTCAATTTTACTTTATTTTTTGCCCTCCTAATTTTATAACTTCGAAAGATGATGTAAAGTCACGTACCAAACATACCTACTATTTAATGAGCCAAGATAACCATTATCAAAAAGTAGACTTTTTCGGAAAATCTTAGAGCTTGGCCTCCCCTGCTCTATAGGCACCACGACGCCTCTGAGACTCCCTCAATCAAAGTGTCAAATCTTTCACGTCATTCGTATATTATGGCATTGCATACTTTTGAATGCTCTTCTTATTGTTGTTAATAACTACATATTAAGAAACGTTATCATTAGTGGTCAAAAGAGGGAAGCATACTTCGAGTATGATAATCAGGAAGATTCCACAACCTCCGATTAATTAATTAATTAATTAATTAATTAATTACCCACCTCTCGTTTATTTTTTAAAGAAGTTCCCAGCCTCCAACTATTAACTCTCCTTGTATTAAGCACCTGAGGGTAACGAATTTCCAGTTCTTAGCCTTTTGGACTTGATTGTTTTAAATACTTTCACTGCTACGTTAATTTACTTCTCAGTTCCTTGCACAAGTTGTGCTACCGTCTTTGTATGCCATGATTGACCCATTGTTCTGGGGTCGAAACCTAACACTCAAGTCCAAACATGTGCTTTAATGACACAAGGGCGTAAGAATGACGAAATAATGCGGGGTTTCGTTAACAGAATACACAGGGAGCTGTATTATTGTGGCTGTTGCAATCTGATGAGTGGAAGTGCATGATTGTTTCCATATTTATGTAATCTCATCTGACAAGCAATCGTATTCATATCGATAATAGGAGAATTAGGAGGCCGTAAGGTACTCGCTGCCGTTGTCTTGTTTTGCAGGTTAGACATAGAGGATGGCTGAGCTTCCCGACAGAACCAAGCTGACATCCCATTCCTCGGATGCAGAAAACAAGGACGGTACTAGTCATCACGTAACTAATAAGGAATATAGTGCAATCGATCTTGGTAGTAACGCCTGCGAAGAAAATGAAGGGCAATCTTTAAATGGTAATATCGAGGTCAATGACAATGTAGTTAACGATCCGGATAGCATCACTGAACGGAATTCAACGATGGAGAACCAAGCTTGTGCCGAGAAGGGCACGTCTTGCTGCCCTCGGTTACCACCTTGCTCTTGGCCAACATTTTCTTGGCAGTGTTTAAAGAACTTTGTTATTAATAACTTTTTGCCTTTGGGGCTTATTTTCTTGGTTATTCTTGGGGTCTTCTGGCCAACTCCAGGACATTTTTTGGATCACAAAGCTACTCAGTACATCGCAGTTATTGGTATCTTTCTTTACAGTGGCCTGTTCTTAAGAACAGATGAATTAAAGGCTGCGATTACAGCATATAGAGCGATATTATGGGGTATCCCGAGCATCTTGTTTTTTACGTCTATATTGGGCGCATGGTTGACTGGCCTGCTTCCCTTTAATCACCGCGTCACAGTTAATGTTAATGGCACAGAGAAAGTGACGATTGAAACGGGCATTTTCGGTCCTGAAGAGATACAGAGAGGATTGCAAGTCTTCTTCAGTGGGCCTTGCACAATATCAACTGGCGTAGTCATGGTAAGCAAACAAGATTAAGAAATGTAGTACTCCACTTGCGTTGATGTACACTTAGCTTGAACACTTGTATGTATATATATAATCTTGAAATGCTTATCGGCAGCACACTGGAGCTCAGTTTTTTAGTTAGAGAAAACTCACACTATACAGCAATTTTCAGTTTTCCAAGAATGAGCTATGTTCGTTCTAATCCAAACTCTGAGAAAAGCAATTAACTCTATTTTAGCGCAAAGTGAGTAATCATTCACAATATCAGTCCGACATTGTGTGATACAGTTATTGCTTTTCTAATCTCCTTCATTTCCTGCAAGCTTTGTTTCTTGCAAAGAGGTTGTAAAAGTTACCAATTTCAGTGCTTTTTTGTGTGTGCCTTTTCAGCATTGTCTGTATAAGGTTCAATGTCATGTGTTTTTATAACCTTGTCATGTTAAATGTAATAACCACCAAACCTATCCTAACCCAATGACAAGACAGAATGGTGAACAGAAATCCATACTTTATTATATTGCACATATGTGAAGTTGACGTTCCAGGTTACTTGTTGTTGTTGTTCTCATTGCGTAGCTTCAGGTTCCTGCAGTGGGTAGAATCCAGCTGCGAATAGTGTGATGACAATTTGTGTCACTTCGTTCCATGAACTGCATTTTCTGACGACATCAGATGATGCTTGCAGGACTGCTGCCACGGGAGAGAGTCCCACCTGTTCCTCTCCCAACTTTAGTTAGAAGGTGTAGGAGCAGTGTAGTTATTTGTGGAGTTTTTTTTGAAAAATTTTGTTGTGGAAGTCTAAGCAAAATTTGCTGCTTTCTTGGTTAAAGAAAATGCTGAGGCCCATTACAATGTGCCAACTGAGCAAACTGATCAACCTGAGACAGCACCTGACGGGAAGTAAGCACTTTTTCCTGTTGCATCAGATGATGGCTAAAAGAACAGCTATACGCAAACTGGAAAAGGAAGCAGAGTTTTTAGTTTTCAGATTTCTTCTATTCCCATCATGTAGACTGTGGGTTAGAAACTTTAACTGCAATTCTTTTGTTCGTTCTCAAGACTGTGACGTTGTTGAGGCTCTAGCAGACAACCTACTCCACTCTTGCCAATGATGTGCAAGGTGACAGCATTTTGACACTTCAATTACATTTTGGACTTCAATTATCGCAAAGTATTGTGAGCTTATGAGAATTGTCATTAGACAATTAATTTAGATGACTCTGAGATGCGAGCTAGAGCTAGGGAGTTAAAACTCTCATGCCCAAATATTCTTTCTATTTTACATGTTGCTTGGGAAAGACCATCCTGCACCAAACAGATGATTTCAGTAAAACACGTAAAAATCTTTGAATATTTGCCATGAAGGCACAAGCCATCCTTGCTGACGTTGTAGCAACTCTTCACAAAGACTGGAATGAGCACAGCTTTGATCTCTTCTGGAAATTGATAAATGGGCAAATTAAGACAGAAAATCAAAACCTTGAAATTTTTCATTCCAAATTGCCATGCAAAATAAAAGCTTCTACATGATTTCATTTCTGTTATCTAGCAAGTCATTTTCATCACAACACACGTAAGGACATGTATCAAAGAACATACTTTGATGCTTATGTTTTTGCCATCAGTTTTTTAAAAAGGTTTAAACAACCTGATTTGAAATGCTGAAAGCTATTCAAGGCTAGACCTACCAAGAGGGGCTTAATGTTGTGTTGGACATGTATGATGACTATTTGAATATGTATAGCCTTATTACTCAGTTATGTTTCCTTCCTCAGTAACAGCTAAGACCTCAGGCATTGATATTAGTTGTATCAATATACTTGACACGCTAAAAGTTTTAGGCCCCACACTTTGGCTCCAGTCTTTACTCAGAAAAGTATGGAAAATAGTTAAACTGCTCATCATCTCCCCTGCAACAAATTTTGTAGGCAAAAGATCTTTTTCAGGTCTCAAAAGAATCAGACATTTGCACTCCACAATGACTGACACCCGATTAAATCACCACGTGCTCTTGCAATTGCATAGCAAAATGACTAATAAAATTGATCCCGTCATGGCAGTAAATTGTTTTGGCCAAGAAAATGAACTTGAAAAGCAATTTTTCAGGAAGTTTGGTAAGGATGATTTGTAGTAACAACAATTTATCTGTTTCTCGCTGTCAGTTACTCATTCACTCACTTGTTTTGCTTGATTGTTGATATTGCAATCTCATGGGCTAATAGCTAAGTATTTTGTTTATTTCTAAGGTCACTCAAGCAGGAGGCAATTATGCACTTGCATTATTGCTAACAGTAGTATGCAATGTGGTAGCAGCATTTACAATACCATTAATTCTTAATTGGCTGCTGGAACTTGAAGGCAAGGTTTCCCTTGATGTAAAAGGAATTCTTTTGAAATTATTCTTGACAATTTTCATCCCTACTGTGGTGAGTTACGTTATACACCTCAAATAGTTTTTGAAAAGTTTTGTATCACAAAATGTTAATCAGGTACACAAATACCGCGTACCAACTAACAGCTTTATTATTATCACTTTGATCTGTTCTACTGCAGACAGATTGAATAATGGTTTTCTTTTTGTAACCACCATCAGCATTGGGTCAGGTTATTTTAAGTTGAGTAAGATAGCTGCATTCACCACATTGGACCATAGATCTTCGCTTTCAGTGAGATTGATTAGTGAATGTTGTAGAATAAACATACAGTTTGTATTGTAGTGTTAATTTTGTTTCTGTATAAGAATTTGTGCGTAGTTGAATCTGTTTTCTGATGTGCCAGTCAATTTTTTTGCAATCATTGATCAACATGAATAATGTTTATCACGGTCAACCACATGCACATGTATAGAAAAATGGTAGTAGTGTTATGTTGTATTATTGAGATTGGCTTTTTCAAGTTGAGTTGCAAACTACGTCATTCTAGTCCTGGATAAACCAGCATTTTATTTCATACCAGTTGTTGTAATATGTATCCAAATTTAAATGATCATAGATTTATAGTTCATATTACTGAAGCAACTTATCTCAGCTAAGGGCTAATCCATTATAATTCTTTTGGTTGTCTTTGACATTGCCTTTGACCTTACTGTTATTTATAATCTGCATCAGGCAACAGATTTCCAGTTTTTGTAATGCATGTGAAGTCCATTCAATACATTCTAGCTGATAGAAACTGCTCAAAGGGCATGTGTGTTGTATATACTTTATGCTATGTGATGAGGTATCTGTTTTGAAGTTCATGCAATTCCACACATGTTCAGTTGAATTGTTTACTGCAAACATCCTATTTTTCTTTCTGATGGCTTGTATCTAATGTGGAGGTATTCAAAATTTGGTTTTATTATTATCCTCTCTAGAAGTAATGGATCTGTTCTAACTACCAAAACAGAAATCACATCAACATACTTTCCCCTCTTTTGTTAAAGCTCATTTAGAAGTTCTGTGTCGCTGGTTTGTACATATTGTTAAATGATAGCATTACTGCTATTTTTTGTACTTGTATTTCATTCTTTGTTTCATTTTCTCAAACAGGTTGGGAAAGGACTACAATACATTCCACAAGTTCGAAGAGTTAGTACCCGTTTCAAATTACAACTGAAGTTATTGAGCATTGCTCTGCTCATTTTGCTCCCATGGATGAAAATCAGCACTGCTAGCAGTGAGGGTAGATTAAGTCAACTAGGTGTTAAAGACATTTTTTTGATAATTTGTTGGACAGCGACAGTTCACACAATATTTTTACTTCTAAATCGTTTAGCATGTTTTATCTTGAGGCTTCAAATAAGCGAAACAAAGAGTATTGTCATCTTGGCCAGTCAGAAAACCCTTGCCGTGGCACTCACAGTGGTTACATTTCTACCAAGTGCAGCTGGAGTCACTGGACTACTAGTTGTACCTTTAATTATTGCACATTTTACTATAGTTATAATAGATTCTGTGTTTGTAGTAGCCTGGGCACAAATTTCTCCATTGATTGTTGAAGAAACAACTAATAGAAAAGAAGAGGAAGAAGCTCTGAGTACTAATAATAAATAAAATATGGATCTAGCGAGTATTATACAAAGTTGCGATTTTTGCTTTCTCCAACTGGAATAACATGTTTATTTTGAGATCCTATGAACAGACTTTTCTCATTTTCTACACCATGCACTCCTGGATAATTTACAGAAGCCCTAAAAGTTCTCACTCAGCATTTAAGATGCAAGGTGAAAAGGAGCATAATGTTAACAGTGGAGTCTTGAGGTTATGTATCTGTTTTTGCTATAATTCCTGTGCAAGTCAGAAAGTCACAGGTATCTACGAAACATTTAATATTTGTGCCATAATCTAAGCAACGTTTATTCATCATGACTTGCAAATTTTGAAATAACATCTATAGTGGCAAATCTTGAAATAACATCTATAGTGATGCCGTTTAGCATCACAATTGGTAACATTTTGACAAACTTATCCACTTTGCCTACACATTGTCTTTAGTAATTTGAAATTTTGGCAAACTACATCATGAAAAATTAGCATCATGATTTTATTTCCCATATAAGAACTAAACATTCGTATTATTGAGTATTTCCTTTGTAAAGTGTTATGCTTCTAAGGCTAGTCAAGGCTAGCTATCTAATTGTCCAAATCTAATTGAAGCAGGTTGACTCTGCTTCTTATTCTTGATTTGACGACATCAAGCAACCCCTTGTTCCTCTAATTTTCTTGAAATTAAGAAGTCAATAGCTCCTTTCCCAATTGGGGTGGCATAGCATAATATGGCATATCTCAAGATGTTTCCAACCCATGATCATTGTTCAGCATAGTTGAATCTGAGAACATGTCTTTTGACCACTTCATTAACCAAGTCCAGAAATAATGAAAGCAGTCCAAAAATAGGAATTCTAGATGTGTGTTGGTCAGTATCCACATTATGCACTAGGCAATTTCACTAAACTTGAACCTTGAACTTAATTCTTGTGTTCAACAGTATCATCTGTTGTCAGCTGGATTCCCTAGCTGCATAACTCACCTCTGTCTACCACTTTGCTTTCCATCTCTGGGCAGATCTTCTAAACAACCAATAGCTGTGCTCCATAAGTATCTTTCAGAAAGGTCAGGTCCTTAATGATGTCATGTTTTCCTTGGAAAATTTGGTTGATTACAGGAATTTACCTGACTTTGACATTAGGGGTCCTACCCTAAATGGAGACACCAAGATCTGATGTAAGCATATCAAATGAAATGCCACAAGCCATCTGACATCTTCCACTTTTATGGACCAACTCTCATAGCTATAGAGCAGGACAGATGTTATGCAGGCACTCAAGGTGTCCACCTTAAGCCATACACTGATCTCTAGTCAAGTCTGTACTCTTTTGGCAATACCACTAAACATTACAGGCTTTAGCAATTCTTGACTTGACATCTTATTGGGAGAAATCTGATCACAGTCAATAATGGAGCCAAAGTAGCAGAAGTTAAATACAATCACAATTATTGTTCTGTTGATTGTGAGGTTCAGGGACTGGTCTGTGTAAATAGCAGTGGTCTTTGATATTCATTGCAGTGCAACCTGCTTCAATTGCCACCAAATCCAATAGGTGCTGCATATATTTATTGTAAAATGTGGTAAACTGACATTGACATGTTGACTTATATCTTACATAGTGCCCTTAGTTTCTATCTCACTATCTTTTATCACTGATACTATGATAAACAATGTAGTGGCGTTTGGATAACACTTGATGTTAAGGAGAATAATTAACAAAGTAGCAAGTAACATCTTAAAGGTAACAGAGGAATAATGCCATGATCCAATACACAAAATATCTGATCACTGTATTTAGCATCCAGTGTATTTGGTTTTATTTCTTGTATATGCTAGAGATTTGCCACCCAAGCAAAATATGCCAGCTATACATGAGCACTATTTATTTATATTTTATGCACAACAGTAAAAGCTGGTTCCTACAAAATAGTTCCAACCCCTGCTATAGCCAATCAACTCAATTCATCATTTAGTTATGTTTTTTATAATTTGTTGCTACTCAGATCATTAATATGAGTCAATGTATTTATTATACTGTTTTTTATCAATCCGTTTGTGTAATTTTTAAATATTTGGTCAGCCAAATCCTTTATCAGTAGAAATTGCATCTGCCTCCATGCCTAGAAATGTATGTTACTCCTTAAACGTCACTCTAAATGGTATTGATGTTTCACAGGGGTACTGTCCTAAAAGTAGGAAGGAAGGCTGTGCTAAGGGAAATGTCTGTGTCACACCCTTAACCACACCCAATGTTTGTCTATTTGTTATAATGAGCGTTTTTCTGTTGTGTATTTGAAATCCTTCAAACTATTATTATTTGGTAACATTAAAAGGGTATACAATGGTTAAACAATATACAATATTATTTTATAAATGACAATAGGTTGCTGCTAGTTATAAGTGTCTGCCCTCCAACCCCCATCCTGAATGCAGATAATTTTTCAGCAATCTTGATAAATACGTCTTAAATTGAAGTTTAAGTTTTTGTTATCAAGTAGCTCACTAGAAGTGAGATTGAGCCCTTGTAAATTTATGAAGGGGTACTGTGCTCCTCGGAATGTTACGGTATTTGCACCGTAAGTAGCAAGATTTTAGGCTCAAATTTTTATTGTACCAGTGTGCTTGCTTTCTCCATCAATTCCAACTAAATCTTGCCAAGACAATGCTTTTAATGTTTAGGAAGTATACATTGGAAGATTCTTGTAACTTTTGTATGAGGCCATCACAAATGCCAGCTCAAGCCAATAGAACACACTACAGTGCTTTTGAATGGAATACTGCTTTTTTATTTCTTAAAAACCTCACTTTGTATATAAGGCAAAAATTGCATATGGGTATGTATATTAAATTAATTGTTGTATTGGATGTGGCTAGATGTCTTTTGCTGCATGACAGTCAATTGGGCAGCAAAGAAATATATATTAAACCTTTGTATGTGAAGTGGGAAAATTGTTAAATATGAAAGATACTGAATTTGTAACTCCTGGGGCTTTTTGGTGTTTCACCTTCAAAGCTAGTTCCTTGTGTTGGCTTCATTGTATTTAATGTTATTATAGCTATAGAAATAGGAAAGTAATCTGCCACATTGTTGATTGTATTAAGGAAATACGATTGAAAAAATTATTCCTTTTGAGATCTAAAGACTCATTCATCACCGGATTCAGACAATTTTTTTATTGAGATTTTCTATCAAAATAAAGACATTCAGAAAGGCCTATGATATATGTACTTTTAAAGTTTTTGGATTTTCCATAACACTATTAAACCTTATTATTGAATTTAAATGCATGGTTCAACAATAAATAGCTAAAGGTTTCATGAATATATAGACCATCATGAATCATCAACATTGTCATTGTCATGAGGATCATCATTATTGATCACAATAATAATAATTATTATTTATAAATATTGTTTTTTGACTCGATGCATACTTTTGGATACTCGCTTATAGGAAGGCATACCCAAATCGATTACAATGTGTGCCAGAAATCTTAGTAACAAATGATCACGACAAAATGAGAAAGTT
>JANTCA010091219.1:0-34365 GCA_024741275.1 Chironex yamaguchii
CAGTTAATTCCAGTACATCCAGTGAATTACTACATTGAATCAACATATCAGGGCGTAGGTTATCTCCAGATATCAAACTTGGTGATGAGAAACCATCAATGTTGCAGTAGATTTTTTGATCCTTGTTCGAGGACAGAAGAAACTGAGCAATGATTTTTAAAACTGAATCATGTCGCCACTTGTAACGTCCTATAATAATATAATATAATAATAATAATATAATAATAATAATAATAATAATAATAATAATAATAATAATAATAATGATAATAATAATAATAATGACTGCACGTGACTGCACTTCTATTTAAACTGGAAGCAGCAGCAGATTTGAAATGACAAGAAGATCCCTCGCCAACCAGTTTATCGTGTGCTTGGAATAGTAGCAAAAGATCAGTTGAACAAGTACCTTTACACAAAATAGTTTTTGGCCAGGGTAAACATGGTCAACTCCCCGGTATACGCCTTACTACTTACTACTACCTTTGGCAGTCCATCGATGACGACGATGACATGGGTAGGAGCTAATGTCCGTGTCGCATGTGTGAAGACAACCCAATTTCTGCCTTGAATGTCTTGTTACAAGTAACACACTTGTAGGCCGCCTCAATAAGTGGAGTTTCTGGTTCCAGTCTGCCAAGATACCACAAATAAACAAAGCCAACTATTCAACAAAAAATCCCTTTGATGGAGAGTAGCTCTTAACCCAGGATGAGCTAGATCGCTACTATTAAATTAATTCAAATGCTGCTATATTCTCAGCCATAGCACCGTCTCAGCTTATGGACTTTGATTCTAGTGGCACAGAAACTTCTTCAAAAACTAAGGAAACCGCGCTACCAGAACCCATCACATCTTTGTATGATCCAACAACTATAAACGTGACTGAAGAAGAACTTATCTCAGTTTGTACTGCACCATATGAGAAATACAGAACTGAACTCACAGAGTTACAATACAAGAACCTCTACACGCAAAAAAAGATACAGGCAAAGCTCCCAACTTGGAAGATGCACGGAACTGGTAAAGTTATTGCCTCTATTCTTAAAAAGGTTTTTTGTGCAAATGAAAATACAGTAAGCATTCCATCTTTCTTCAATAAAATCCTGAAATACACAATTATCAGGTCAAACAGGTATACCAGTTATGGATATAAAATGGAAAGTGTTGCTAGAACATTTTAAATGAATAAACAAAGTAAATTACATGATGGGCTCAAAGTAACAGAAGTTGGCTTTTTGCATAAACAAATTACCCTTATTTAGAAGCTTCCCCAGATGGGATTGTTTCCTGCAGTTGCCATTAGCAGGGGGTATCGGAAACTAAATGCCCATACAAGTGCCACAATGGCTTCAACAAATGGCAAGGTGATATAGAGTTTTCAATAGCAGACATTCTCAAGATGGAGGAGGATCACAAGTATTTGTTCCAGATTCAACTGCAGATGTTTGTTTTTGATTTAACCAAAGCAGATTTTCTTGTTTATTCTCCTATAGGAAATGGAAGCAGCCTTCTTGTTTCAGTTGCACGTACATACATTCATTGAGTCTGATTTGAAAAAGGCCTTTTTTATTTTAATAGTATTATTCTTCCTGAACTAACAACAAGGAAGAACGACTTTCAGCTGCGAAATTCAAAAACAATTACCGTGTTTTTCAGCAGTTAAGCTTTAGCAGAAGGATGTGGCTAATCACTCTTCCGCAAGGATCCACACATTTGACAGCTGACGAGGTTTGTCCTTTAGTGACACCTGATAGCCGACTTTTGTGTTTTGGTGAAATAGGGAATCTTTAATGTAGTAACACGGACAGCCAGATCATCAGTAATGCTGAAGCCTCGATCTGCAAGGATGCAATCACCCTTTGAAAGCTTTAAGTAAAACTCAGATTGTTGCGTAATTTGTTTATCAGATATGTTACCTCCAAAGCCACATGATAACAAACTGGCTGAACTAGCTGGCTTGATTCCAATGAAACATTTGATAGTGTTATTATATTTGTAATTTGATCACGTTTTTCCCCTTGCATCAAAATTTTTGGGCTTCTCATGAAAATTTCACTACATTCGATTATAGCAAAACAGTCTCTAAATTTTCGTTTAACCGATTCGGGGGGGAATTGATCCGAATAACTGCCTTATCTGGCTATGGAAAGGTATTTTGTGAAAATCTTAATAACACGTCAATGTTCTGACGGAAAATCTTTGAAATAACTGAGTTTGTTACATGGAAGCGATAAACAATGTTTTTATTATGAAAGCAAAGTTTGATTTTTATCAGACACAAGTAACTGATCCTCCTTTGAAAGCTTAACAGTTACTACCTTCAAGTGAGGTTCCACTCTATTGAAGTACCATTTGAATTCCTTCAATCGCAAACCATTGTAGATGTGCATCACTTCAGCACTACTACTTAATGAAAGAAAAGAGAATTTATTTTCCTTCAGTGAGTTATTCGTGCTTAAATCAAGCAGTTTAGTTGTTCTCAATTGCTTGTTTTCTTCAGGAGATCTTGTAGTTCTTTTATCCCTGTAAGATAAGAATTACACTGTGCCTTCTTTCTTCTGGTATGCAGTGGAGAGATGGGCGTCATCAGCTACCTCTTGGGTATTGTCGGACTGGTCTGAATTCAAGGTGCTGCAAGAAGAGATGTTACGAAGACAGCGTTTTTCAGACAGTAATTGCTATCTCTTTTCGTTTTTTTATCCTGTCTTACAATATTTGAAGGTTTTTCAGCATCGCTATGGTGAAAAATTGTTGGTGCCCAGTCGACAGTGCCCAGGGGATCATCTGATTGCCAAAATATGTTAAGTTATCACTGAAACTTTATGTTTGCTTTCACTACATCTCTGATATGAGAAATAGACAGACACCTGATGGAGAAGGGCTTTTTCCAAACGTTTGCTATCTGAAAGAGAGCTAACTGAAAGTGAGCTAAAAACGGGGCTTTACAGTGTCTTTAAAGCCAAGTCAAAACTGCCGTGGGGAAATGCTTTTAAAGTCAGTCACGTCGAAGATATGGCCGTTAAAGCTGTCTTGAGAAAGGGAATGTCATTATTTGTTAAATGCGCGTAGGCGAAATTTTACAGAATAAAGACAAACACAAACATCATAAGCTGGAATGGAAAAGAAATATGAGCGGCACGTCACCTTAGTAGAATATCTACCAATAGGATTTTAGAAAGGATAGCAACAGATGCAAACGAGGACATTAGGCGAAACGCCATAAGTCACTCAAGTAGAATTATGCCATCGTAGTCCAAACGTATCGTTTAAAGTTCATTCATTATTACTGATGCTTAGAGAAAGTCAAGCGATAAATCTCCATAGGCTTATGACTTCTAGCAATCTGTCTACTTTAAGCTGGAGCCTCATCTTACATTTTCGTTCCACTTTCTGTCCTAAAAGAGCAAGCACTTCCCATCCTCATCAAGTCCCAAACTCAGTCTCTCTATCGTTCCAATATAAGACAATTTACAATACACTTTTCAGATTCTACATAGACTTTGCTGTAACTAAAGATTGCCTTCAATAACTTATAAGCAAAATAAACAGGTTTATTGCAACGTATTCAGTTGATAGTCACCATGGATTCATGAAAATAGGCGGTTTCCTTACAAAACTCTCTTGGCAAATTCATGTCAAAGTCTGTGTCTAGGGAGGATAAGAGATAAGGCAATACGTTTTTTAGTATGGAAAGAAAGATTTAGTTTTCAAACTTTGCCATGAATTGATCCGTACGAGAAACTGTATTTAGCGAGTTATTCGAATTTATATCAAAACAAATAAACTCATGATTTGAGAAATTAATTCAAGGATGAAGAGACGGTTGAAAAATCCTTATCATGTGTATTTGATGTTGTAAATCCCCGATATTTTTAAATGAAGCTACTTTGACAGATCTTCTTCCTACGGTCAACTCTAGCTACAACAGATTAGACATATTTCCTTACTAATTGGACACACAGTATTGTTGATTCGCAATGGTCCCTTTCTAATGTTATCCAAGTTTAAAAGTAACATGCAGATAACGGCTGTTTTTAGAAGATTTATGATGATTTATGCACAAACCCATGAATTGCGCTAAATACCATAACAGCTGCACAGTAACACAATATTGCGACTTTCTCAGAACATAGGCGTTTCAGCTAAGCGTTATAAATAGATGAAGGAAGATCTATATGTATAGCTATTTTCTGCAAACAGTATTATCAACCCAGACCCTAGTGTCCTACAGTGGTACAAAAATTACGATTTCGTGTATGAGATTATAAAGGCTTGCTTCTTAAGCTAAAGGTTACAGCAAGCTAAAACCAGATTTGATAAAATTAAAACTAAAAATCTTTTTCTTGCTTTCTGTTAATTACTCGGTTATATACATTTTCATGTATCAGGAATTTAAGAAGTTACGAAAGAAGAAGCTAAAAACAATGTCATTTAACATCGTGCAGTTTTTAAGCTTTCATTTTATGCATGAACTATGCTGTAAAATTTGGAATACTAGAGAATGTCCCCCCTGACTGGAGCAGTGCGACTTACATCTCTCTCCCCCAGAAAAGTGATCTCATCTGGTGTGAAAAGTAAATAATAATAGCACTAATTCCACAAGCGAGCAAAACTCTGTTATGTGTGATTACCGAAAATATAAAGCCAATAGCAAACAAGAACTTGTAAAGGAGCAAGCTAGGCTTCACGAGGAACGCTGGATGCGTGACCAGATCAATTATCTGAGAATTTTTATGTTGAAGTAAAGAGATAACAACAAACAGTTATTCTTATGTTTTATCAACTACAAAAGAAAGCCTTTGAGTGTGTAGCATACCCCCACACTCCTTAAATCACTGCTGGAACTAGGTACCCAAGAGATCTTGTCGTACTGAATAAACGACTATACAATCACCAAAGGTCTGTAGTTAGAACAAACAGTGGAACAATAGAATGGTTCCACAATAGGAAAGGTATACGCCGAGGTTGCATTTTATCACCGAAACTCTTCAATGACTACGGAAGTTATAATGCATTTGGCCTTAAGAGAACAACATGGGGTGTTAATAGGTGGACGCAGAATATCTAACCTGCGGTACGCAGATGACACTGTCTTGATAGCTGACTCAGGCTCAACCTTGCAGGAGATGATTGATGAAACAGCTACAATATCTCAAGGTCATGTTCCAATGTCAAAGAGACGAAAATCATTGCCCCATTGAAAGAACGCATTCGAATGCTTTGTAAGCGGAGAAAAAATAGAACATGTGGATGGTTTTGTTTAACTGGTAGCGCAAATTGATGAAAGGGATGAGTCGGAGACTGAAATTCACAGATGCCTAGCAATGGGTAATTCAACGCTAACGAGGTTAATGACCATACAGTCTCATCGTGGGATTTCAGTCAAGATAAAAGTACGATTGCTCAAGGCACTGGTATGGTCAATCCGAACATTTGAGTGTCAATCATGGTCTATCAGAATAGCCGGCTAGAAGAGAATAACATCATTTGAATTTTCATACGATCACAGATTGCAAAGGTTATCCTATGTAAACAGGAGAGCTAATGAATGGATACTGGAAAAGATTGGGGAGCAAAGACAGTTGATAAGGATGGTTGCTATAAGGAAGCTGACATATATGGGTCATATTCTGATGCAGGATGAAAGTTTTGAGAAACCGGTGATGACGTGATATGGAGAGAGAGAGTGAGAAGGAAGGTAGGCAGGAAGCCAATTGGTATGGTGACATCTGGAGGTGGACAGGGCTAGCGATAGTTGTGAACAGAGAAGACTTCAAGTGAAGAGTCAGCAATTTCCAGGATGGGCTTGCAATGTGATGATGATGGGCTTGAAACCTGTTCAACATCCCAATATTAAATTTCCTATACATTCAAGGATGTGCAACTAGAAAAATTCATGGCTACCTCCAAAACGAATGTTTCCTATAGTTGAATATATAAGCTAATATGTAGTATTAAAAATTGATTCATCGTTGACAACGTGTTTCTGAGAAGCTAAATTACTGACGTATCCATAATGGAAATTCGTTCCTTCCAAAGTAATATTTAAACCTAATCAAATTACTGAGTACATAAGATATTGAAATACATTGAAAATTTTCCTTAAAAATTATGAACTAGTAGAAATAGGGCATGATCCTTGAGGTCTATAGAAGTTCAATATAAAAATTAACTAAATCTATTGCTTTATTTGTCACTGAAAACTTACCATTTTCTTTCCTAAAGAATCTAAAAATGGCAAATGGTCTTTGTGTATTACTTTGTAACTCTATATGAATTTTACTTACGATAAAGTGGGATTTAAGTCCTTGGGTTGTCCAACGTTGTGATATTGAAAATGAAAGTATTAACTCGTGGACTAGGCTTGAAAATTTCTATTACAGGTTAAGTCAATGATGTAAACCCCCGAAGGACTAGATGTCCGAGCTGCACAAAAGCACCGAAGCCATTTCTAGAAAAGGTCAACTTCAGTCGCCATGGAAAAAGCAAACAAAAAGGTCAAAACAGTCTTTAGTTTACGGTTGAAGTGGATAAATGTATGTTTAGAAAAGTGTAAAAAAACTTTTGCCTGAAAAACCTATCGTTGCCACGGAAACAAGTAAGACATATTTTATTTGAATTGTAATGACTATGCCTTAAAACGCTTACCTCGACGCTTGGTTTACTTAGATATTGGACAATGAAGTTTACGTTTGGTACGCCTACTCCCGAAACACCCTTGAGCAAGATATAGTACCAGATAGCCTGGTGAACCACCATTAGCCTTGGAAGACACTACACCTACCAAATCGAATTTCTTGATCCACAGCCGTCCCAAGACGCACTGAACAGGATTTGGTAAGGTATGGTTTCACTTCACAATAATACCTGGCAGGCAAAAAGAAAAAGGTGTTAAAAACTCCCCTGTTTTCCAAAACCGAGATGTGCACTTGCAACTTGAGAGCAATAGAAAATCAGGAAAGAATTTGAGAGTTAAAACATAAAGTGATCATGACGAGTTTCAAGTAAAAAGTCGTTAATTAGTCATAGATATGAAGAAGAGAGAAACAAATGGAGTTGATGGCCAGCAAATATGCCTTATACAATTATGCAGATTAAGAATCTGTTTGAGATGTAGATATCACAGGCATCAAAAGCATTAAAAGCATGGATTATGAGGGGAAAAGTGATGGGGTAGTGGTGCGTTCACTGAAAATCATAGACAACTACTAACATTGTATGACTCAAGTGCATGCACAAACAGCTAGGCAAGATGAGAAGAAGGCGAGCGCGTTTCACAAGGAAGAAGCTAAGATCATGCATAAGAATATGAGTCACTACAAGATTAAAGAAAGACCTGAATCAACAATAAGACTCTCACGATAAAGAAATTCTAGAAGCAGACCAACGAATACCGTATCCTAATTAGCCCAACCTTTGTAGAAGTTGAAAACTATTTTGAATCAAACTAACACTTAGTATTTGAGGCACTGAAGCAACATGGCTTAGAATTACTTAAGCATCATAAAAAGGCAAGAAACGAGAGCACAAAGTTGGGTGAAAGGGCCAGGACTATGAAAGGAGTAAGATGAAATGATACACTCTCTCCAGTTATGTTTACAGCTGCAGTAGAAAAAGTATCCAAGACAATGAAATTGGTTTCAAGATTTTGGTAGAAGGACCAAGTAAAGACTAGTTTTCTGGCAAATGATACATCATACTGTTTGCTGAGGCAAAAGAACAAATGATTATTCTACTGGAAGACCCAAAGGAATAAAGCGAAAGCAAGTATGATATGCAATGAGACAGCAAGGAAACTGTCAAGGAAAAATATGGCAATAGATGGCAAAGATATAAAGGAGGTAAAATAGTATTAGTACTTGGGAATATTACAGCAACAGGAAATTGGGTGCCCACAGAAATTCACCAACGAATTGCGCATTGGATGTCTGTTCTGAGACGACGAATGCTCTGACAAATTCGCTGCGTCCATACAGCCAAAATAACAGGATCTAAGGGTAGACCATTCTTCCAACAAAATGTGAATTTTGAAAATTTTGAATGTGCTGCCTGTTAAGCATCATCGGTTATCTTTATCTCTTATCATTAAATGACTGCTTTGAAAAATCAAGGCTTTGCAGACTACTTTAAAGTTTTTGTTGGAAGATCTTTAAATTAGTGTAATATTCTATTCCAAAAGGTTCATGAGACTGTTAGGAAGAGGCTGACCGCATAGATAGTTACCATGTTCCTTCTTCTCTTTCTTTATTGACCATGTAATTAACATGCTATATAGAATCCATGCTCTCTTCATGCTCATTTGAGAACTAAATTTTGCATTTCAGTATCTCTTACATCACCACTACAATATGAAGTTTATAGCATACAGTGATCTGATATAGCCCACAAAGATCTAATCTTCTATATCTCTATGCTAAATCTTTCAATTTTCTTAATCGTCATGATTTTCAACTATCAAAGTGTCCGGAGAAAGTATTTAATTTGAAATACATTCTGATTTACTCTTTATCAAATTGGAACAATTGTATTTATGAATTATTCTATCAAGAAAGTTTCAGCAGTTTGCAAGTGCTTCTGGCAATCCTTCTCACAATTGTTTGGATCTTAAAGCATGCACATTCGCTAATCTTAAGAGTAGTTATTTCGGTGAGACAAACACCAAAAGCAATCCAACAACAAAAAGTTCAATTCTTCTCTTTTCATGCAAAACTACCATGGCCAAAGACTGCTGTCTCCTGACAGCCTGCAATGCACGTAAAACGTAAATGTAAATGTGGGTAATGCCGTCCTGAAAATGACTTTAGGCATAAACTACGTACGTTATACAAATTACTTAGTTAGATACAAATTACTTAGTTTTATACAAATTACTTAGTTTTATACATATTACTTAATTGTACTATCTTAGGTTAGAGATAAATTTTAATAACGTAATTTGATAGACTGTAAGCTAAGCTTGCAGATGACGCATAAAAAGGTAAGGAGAGAATTTACTCTTAGCTGAAATGAGACTTATCCATTCCAAAGTGTACACCTAACTGTACATTAGTCATTTGAACATGTTGGAAATCTTGGAATGTTTCAGAAATACAACATTCTCTTTTGAGATCAATGTCCATAAAATTGTCCATAGAATAAAACATTCGTGAAAAAGGATCATAACCATAAAAAGCAATCTTCATCGGCAATGCAATGGAAATGAAAATTAAAATCTATGCGACAATACGGCAGAGACAGCCCCAGTTGACACAAGCTTGTGATGACCAGGTGTCTGAGAACTTTTAGAGCCATAACCTTATCGCAACGTCATCCTCTTTTTCAAAAGAGAGATCCTTTTGTGCAAAAATTTGTCATTTTCTACGATATAGAGCACAATTGGTTTAGATTCAATTGGCAATATTTCAAATTGGTGATACCGATATCTGAGATCTACCACCGCTAAAATTTTTGAACGACATATGAAATCGGTTCTGGTAAATATTGGAGTGGGCACGTCCTACCCTGTCTTTCTCCGTAAGCTTGTAAGCAACAAAATTTTAAAATAGTACGTTTTATAGAGTACATGTGATGTTAAACTCTCATCTCTGCTAAAGTGCAATGATAGAATTTAGAGCTTAATTGTCAAATGTAAGCATCAATGAGTGTGCGGGTAGAAGAAATGTAAGTACAATAGATGTATGTATATTTTTATTAGTCCTGAAAACCTCCCATTGACGTTCAGTTGTCCTTAAGATTAGGATTATTTATTGCTGAGTACAGCGACGATAAGGCAAATATTTTGTTTTCTGGCACAGAGTCGTTTTATCTGTTATCGTTAGGTAGAAGATAGAGAAGTAGATATGGCATATACACTCATACTTTATTTACGTTATCCTTTTTTACTCTTTTTTGAGATGTTTTCATATGAACTCCCATGGATTGGCAATGACTGCTGTTTACGTTTAATGCCGCAAAGTTTTAGTGGTTCTTAAAGTAATGAGAAGGATAACCTTTTAATCATGACTTAAGAAGCTATTGAGAGTATTACGTTTGACGTCAATCGTACGATTGAGGGATTTGATTTTCGACAAAAAGCACACAAGCTTTCTCCAAGCACCTTTTATCGTTTGTTCAACCTAAAGCTAGCTTTGACGTTTTGTACCATTTAAGTACGGAGACATGTCATATTGCTTTTACAGGTATTTGCAATTATCCTAGCTTTGCTTTGCAAAGTCATTATTGAATCAGTTATATGATGCCTTAGTACCAATGACATTTTGTGCCATCATTAGGCTTACTTAGATCCAAAGGTTTATTATGTGAAATTTATTTAAGTATATTTTAGAAATTGTACATGATATTCATATATCATTTCTCTTTTCATAATTGCAATCCAGAACAAGAATTCAATTAGAATGTCACCTAACAACTGTATTCACGTAGGTTATAGGCTGTTTCGGGGATTTTAATTGTTGTACACATTCTTCAGTGTTTTTGTGCTGTTCTTACTTACCACGCTTCAAATTTTCCCACCGCTTGTACCTCACAGTTATCTTTAGCTATTTCTTTACTTCTTTTAAATTCCAGCTGTTCTGACAAAAATGCTTTATTTGAATTTTAGTAGGTTATTCTTATACCAAAACATGGTGATCCTTCTAAGCTTCCTAGACATTAATCATGCAAACACTTCATCCTTTAAGTATAGACAGTTATTCCCTACTAATTCGACCTCCCGTTAATTTCTGCTGCTGCAGTTTTGTATTGCAGATGAAAAATCTCGTTTGTTTTAAATGAGAGAGATCAATGAATTTCAAGGCAATCCTGTTCTGTGATCTGCACATACTATTCCTTTTCACTCCAACATATATGATTATTTTGGAGCCATAGAGGAAGCCTTTTGAACAGCCCATAAAAAGTTCTATATAGATAGCTAGTTGGTTCAACTCAGTTAATTCAAGAAGACAATTGCTTTAACGAGATATTATAGGAGTAGTGAAGTGAAATAAGTATTACAATTGCTATTAAATATCAGGCTCTTCTTGAAAAGAATGCATTTACAAAAATCAATTGCAGTGCAGAATCTTTGACTTTTTGACAAGGTATTTGCATTTGGTCAGGAGTTGCTGCTTACTTGAACAGTGCAACTATGAGTGAATATGATAAAATCACATTTATTGCCTTATTACGTCTATCCATAGAATAACGTCACCTTTAAAGACGAAGAAGCTATGATACATAAGTGGACTAGTTTCACTGGGATTAATAGGGAATGTTGAATACTTTCGCAGCCGGAAGGTTGTCATTAGATCTAGAGATTACAAGGTTTAGATGATTCACATGTAATTAGATAACAAACAAGCATTTATTTGCACAAAACAATATCAACTATTGAGCCATAACTTGTTCATACTTCCTTACTTTTTACCCGTTTTTCGTAATATTAGTATTGTATCTCTCCAATTGACACTTCCTCTATTTTCCATCACTTTTTAGTGGAAAATTCGGTCTTTTCCTTAATCACTATATTCTTAGGAAGCTATTTCTAGTTAAGTATTTGATAGCTCCTATACTTCAAACATTGATTTGATATAGTTAACCTTACATGGCTAATTAAGGGAAACATGAAAAGAAAAGAATAATCCCGTTGTTTTGTTTGCACGTAGGCAACTTCAGTTGAATTCGTAACTTGAAATTTTAAACTCGTATTGTTGAATAGCAAGAACCAATTACTGGAACATTTTTACGATTTTAAAACGTAGGGACATTTAGCTAAAATCATGTTTAATGTTTTCATATACTAAATGTGCATTCCACACTGTCTCGTTTATTCAAAGGTAGGTATGCTAACTATCAAACGACTGTGCCTGAAATAACTTCAGTAATCACTTCCTTGACTGAATAGTAGCTAGGCAGCCAACTATAGGCCGATTCAGATACTGAATCGGTTGCCACTACTGTGTACTGAAGATATTTCAGGCACCATATAGTTAAATACTGTGATTTATTTGTTTTGTTGGCCAGTTTCCCATCAGTATGAGTTAAGTCAGTTACTGTACTCAAAGTTGCCAACTTTTGGCCTTTATGCAACAGGACAAAGAGGAAGAAGAAAGAAAAGAACTATTGCTCTTTAATCTCGCATAATATATTATAAATGGTGGAAACATAAATTCAGGTTTACATCTGTTATCCTGTTTCTTTTACAGGCTAGTATTGGAAGACCCACTGTGGCAATAAATCAACATATCTTCTGAATCCCATTTTAATCTCTTCTCACGAGCAAGTACACTTAAGACGACATAATCTGTTGAAGTAAAACTAATTCAAAGTCGAAAATATCATAAAATTCCTTGATTTACTTATATAAACAACAGCGCTGGCATGTTTGTTTACCTCACTGGTGAAACTTTAGTACGATACCTAGAAAAACTGTTAGGATCTAATCTGTGCTTCTAAAACAATTTAATCTCATACCTACTATGAACAGAATATTAGACTGCAATGCTAAAGGTAAATTATTTCAATTGTTAAACATATACAAAGTGGTGGAAAAGATAGAAAATATCTTTGCTTTACTCCAAACAGCAGCCGTGATAGCGTGGATAAGACGAAGATCTTGCAAGCCCGTAGTTGTGAGGTCGATTCCACGTCACCAAAAACAAAATAATATTAGTGAGAGAAGATAACGGGAGCCAACTCTCATAATGAGCCCTCTTCCTAGTAAATTTCTTTACTTTAGCATAACATACGTCAAGCTCGGTATCGCATATGCTACAAAAAACAACAAAACAAAAATCTTCAACCTCCATTAATTTCTGCCGTGATAAAATGTTTGTGGTACAAAGGCATTACTTTAAGTCATGTGTCGTGTTTATCAATTTTCAGCGATAAAGTGTGCTAGGGGTATTATTCAGGATACGAAAAACCAGAACTGAAATATTGTTGCTGTTTTACGAGAAAATGACACAACTTTCAAGTCTATTTCTGAAAACAAAATTAATTCAGCTATCTGTGCAAAATCCATGAGTTAACTTTATGTTACTTAAGTAGACATCAAAGCTTTCGAAAAAGGGTCACGTAAACATTGGTGAAGGATTTTTAAGTGAATAAAATATTGCAAACTTTGTGATATATCAACTATGTCAGGAAAAAACACATTATATTGCATGCCCAAAAAAACTCCGGCGCAGTATTATCACAAGATAAGAAATTGCTCACGTAAAAAATAAATTACTTGCTTGTTGAATATCTAAGCAACAATAGATCCAAGTGCTTATTAACTATGGCAAAATTCGGATTATTTGTTTGTGTTCAGAAAGCTTTAGTGATAAAACCCTATAACACAAATTTTCTTTCAAAATGATGTGTGATTGACAATGGCCTATGTACCAAGAAAAATGACCACCAGATAGCTCTGTCAGTCTGTATGTATGTCAGCAATTTTAAGCAGGTTCCTTTACTTCCTCTAGTCTACAAAGATTTCTTTCCAACTAAATAGCGATTTATTTAATTCCTTTTATGCCTTTTAAGTACCATTGAAGAATGTATTTTAGAAAGTTAAAAGTCTTTAAGAAATTTAAAGTTATTATTGTCATTTCAGAGCATCCCATGATCGATCACGTGTATTTAGACATCTTAAAACATAAGCATTATGTATAACAGGACCATTATAACAACATAGTATTAATGACATCGCAACTATGTAGGCTATAATATATAACAAAAGTAAAGATAATTTCAACTATTTTTGATTGTATATTGTGCTAATTATTCATAGCTTGACATGGCTATAAATATTTAGCAAGCCTCGTTATCATATGATTATTCCGAGGTTAATTATCAGAAAAAAATGCTTTACCCTTACCTCTTGTTTCTACTCTGGACGATTAAGTGTCCTAAGTACGTGATTCTACCAGAAGGAAGAAAGTTAGGCTTATGGAAAATTCCGTTTATTTAGCTCTATTGACTGTTTAGTTTTCTAAGGCCAAAATAAAACCGAAAACTATTGTACGCAATGTTGAAATTGTGTAACGATATGAAGTTTGCAAGTCATGGCAAAGCAATGAAATGCTTCATCAATTGTTGAGCTACGCAATGTTGCGTACAAATAGAACTCGACTGAAGTGAAATTTTCTTTGAGATTTTTTATGATAGCAGACAAAGTGCTGCTAATATTTGTCCCCTGAGATCACTGGCTTTTATCGAAAGCATGTACAAAACAATACGAGACAAACTGTAATGTGCAAAAAATTGGTCAGTGCTCCCATTTGTTCAAGAGGTCTAATTGTTTGGGAATTCAGTTGGAAAAATGTAACTGGCATTTTGAGACGCGTCTGTAATGTACGTAAGAGCCAAACAACTCTCCCGGTGACAGCTGTGGGTTCCTAGGTATTCCATCAATAAGAACAATGCTAATTTAAATAATGTGTAGTGTTCTTTAAAAGAAAAACTAAAGATTTGCTTATGTCAATTACAAGTGATCATTGGTAAAATGAAGTGGCTTCACGAGTAAAAGGTAGCTTACACGTGTAAAAACTCGCCATCATAAGTAACCTGCGATGCGATCAGTTTTCTTGAAACTACAGTCATGAAATTATATCATCCTGGTTTCAAGTTTCCTAGGCAGTCAACGTATGTTAATAATATTCTCATGTAAATCTTCAGAGTATGACTGATACATTGTAAGCGACGTTTTTGTTGCAATCTTCATGGCCATTGCATCACTGAATGAAATCGTTTCTTTTGTCCATGTTTTAAATTTGCGACCATGGTTGGACTGTTAGCTCCTTGTTAACAGGCATTTACAATTAATAGCTAAATCCTTCAGCTAAAATAGAAAATCTGAAGCTACGTCGTTTTCTTCACGTAATTTTGAGCATGCCTCTTTACTTGAAGTACATTAAGCGAGATAAATCTTGTAAGCAGACTCACTCTTAATCAAAATTATCTTAATAAATACTAAAGCAGTAAAGAACATTCCTTAATACGTATTTAAATTACGAAAGTCTTACGTCCGTACGGGAAAACATTGCCTCGTTTTCTATTTTGGAAGATATCAAAATATTGAGATATAACACACCGATATTAGGTTATAAAAGATATGCCATACTTCGGAGAAGCAGCCACAATATATGGCTGCTTTACCGAAGAATCTGAGATTGTATACAAAGCAATTGGATTGTCCAGTAGGGTAGTGAGTACGGAGATAATCGTACAGTGTTTTGCTGTAAATTCTGGAATACTCCTTGTATGTGTTTGGGTGATACAGTAAACTATTCTAAAATTGTGATTTGTTTCGTGTTGCAGGGTAAATAGACGGAATCCAACGTCTAAGTCAGTTTACGGTCGTAAATATTTACAAACTTTTGTTTGTTGTTCATCAAATACTTGCTGTTCTTTTCTCTTTCTCTGTGGTTTCACTATATTTTTAAAAAGCTTTATCCAACAATTTTATAATTCACTCTTGGCATCGGAATCGCAAAAACTTTACAGTTTTCGAATCTTTCAAATTAGTATGCAATATGATCAAACTTAATAAAGTCGGCCACTCTGATTTCTGTATAAAAGCAACCATCAACTTATGGTGTGATTAACAGCATTTTCAGTGACCTTGATAGTTTTAGTAGACGAGGAGAACGTTTTTGAATTACCAAAGCAGGAGACTATATCACAGAGGTTGGTACAGCAAAAAATGAATTGGTTCCCACCAGGCATTGACGCCGCTCCGGATTTGTTCAAATAGTGCTTCCCTAACAGCCATAACAAAAGTACTACTTCATGGATTTTCATAACTTAGCCCTGGGTGCTTGTGATATGTCTTATGCTTCGGGGCTTCTGTTTATAAATACGATTTCGTAATCCTTTAGACTTGCGTGACCTTGCAGACGCGACCTCCACTTTTAGTCTTCGTTGCTGACCTAAACCACTTTATGTTCTTTTGTTATTGTTTTGCATGCCAATAAAGCTCAGTTTAGACGCTCAGTCGAGCTAAATTAAAACCCCATTTAAACGATGTCGGTAGCATGCCAGTAAAACTTTACACCGGCATAAAGTTTTGCCCGCATTGGCTAATTTGCCATTTTTTTCCCTGAACACGTTTATACGATACGACACTACATCATGTCACTTCGGTAAGACTGTGGCTATGACGTCATATGACCTATGAGCTTGTTTTGTTATTTTATTTATTGTTCTATTGTTTTATTGCGAAAGTGACATAAACTCATTCCGTAACCATGCGGACATGGCCAGTTTCACGATGTTGCTATGATATCGACATGAACCGGTATGGCTATTAACATGGTTTTAATCTGGATTCAAGCCTTTTCATGCTGCCAATGTAGCGAAATCATATTAACGGAGCCCCCCACAAATCCATCAAGTCCCCCCGTCGGCACCTCAATTTTTGAAAAAATTTAAGCGCTGTCGGCACTTTCATAACTTTCACTTCCAGGTTTCTTTGTTGCATTGTCATCTCAGTGAACTTGAATTACCACAAAACTTTTTTGGTTCACTCACTGTCGGCACTCTGACATTACAGCCCCCCCCAGCATTTTTTCCCTGGCGCCATCCCTTGTCTAAAGATCCAAAATTTAGCAAAATATCAACGAAAGATCATCTACGATTAATACGTCAAATTTTGCGTGCCATATCAACAACATAAACATAATGTTTTGATTTTAGCGCAGTTTTAAGTTCGACATTAGCAAATTGGGGACTGAGACCTAAATCAGTTGAATTTGACTGGACATAAATCCATCGCCTAAAGGCAAGTAGCTGTTGTGTTAGATAAATTAGTACATGATAAATTTGAGCAAAGTTTAACGTGAGTTTGACAGTTGGAATAAGACGATACATTTGACACGTATTTGATTATAACATTGAATCTGACTTATATCCGTGCTTTGTAACTTATCGTGAAAATATTTTATTGTACATACATTTGCGTTTCTGTTTTTAAATTTTACTTGCATTGGTTTTCTTGTAGGACACTGATACAAGTGCCCTACCACGTTCCGCGTTAATATCTTATTGTGCATACATTTGCATTTCTTTTTCTGGACTTTACATGCACTGATCTTTGTGTAGGACAGTGATACCTGTGCTTTACCACGTTCTGTGTTAAGGTTGTATTGTGCATACATTTGCATTACTTTTTCTGGACTTTACTTGCACTGATCTTTGTGTAGGACAGTGATACCCGTACTTTACCACGTTCTGTGTTAATGTTGTATTGTTCATACATTTGCATTTCCTTTTCTGGACCTTACTTCCACTGGTCTTTGTGTAGGACAGTGATACCCGTGCTTTACCACGTTCTGTATTAATGTTGTATTGTTCGTACATTTGCATTTCTTTTTCTGGACTTTACTTGCAATGATCTTTGTGTAGGACACTGATACCCGTGCTTTACCACGTTCTGTGTTAATGTTGTATTGTTCATACATTTGCATTTCCTTTTCTGGACCTTACTTCCACTGGTCTTTGTGTAGGACAGTGATACCCGTGCTTTACCACGTTCTGTATTAATGTTGTATTGTTCGTACATTTGCATTTCTTTTTCTGGACTTTACTTGCAATGATCTTTGTGTAGGACACTGATACCCCTGCTTTACCACGTTATGTGTTAATGTTGTATTGTTCGTACATTTGCATTTCTTTTTCTGGGGTTTACTTGCACTGATCTTTGTGTAGGATACTGATACCCGTGCTTTACCACGTTCTGTGTTAATGTTGTATTGTTCATACATTTGCATTTCTTTTTTTGGGGTTTACTTGCACTGATCTTCGTGCAGTACACCAATACCCGTGCTTTACGACGTCTTTTCTGGGTACTCGCAGAATTTTACCTCAGCCTGAGAATGTGTTGTTGTTGTGTTTCCATTGCGTAGCTTCATATTCCTTGCAGTGGACAGAATCCGGCTGCGAATAGTTTGATGACAATTCGAGTCACTCCGTTCCACGAACTGTCTTTTCCAACGGCATCAATTGATGCTTGCAGGACGGCTGCCATCTCTGGAACTTAGTTTTACAGGAGAGATTCCCACCTGTTACTCTCCCAACCCTCCTCCTTTCTCGTCCTGGACTTGGGACCAGGCAATGGCGGAGTTGAGAAAGTGTAGTGACGTCAATAAGTGTAGTTACCGAAGTAGACATCACTGGTTTACACGTTTTGGTAATACTGAAAGTGTAAGTTATGTTAAAACGAAAGATTTAGAGCAGACTTTTGCTAACCCCAATGGTAACTCAGCAAGTAAGTTGCAAGATGTTGCAGTAAACGCCAGTTTGCACTTTCAATAAGGCAACAGAGTTGTATTGCAGTATGCTTAAGCATAACTGATCCATGTAGGGTCCTGTTAGAACCTTTGTCAAGGCGAGCAAAGTCAATCTGTTGTATTAGTCCTAGACAAGAAGCTTTAGCCAAAGAGATCCAGATATGGTAGTTAGAGATAAAGTTAAAGTAAGCTTGTAAAGTTTGTAAATACTCTTAATACACTTAACACAAGGTCTTCAAAGGAGGCCAAGTTACTGTAATCTAATTGTTTCAGCCATTCAAGTTTGGGTGGATGTAACACTGGAAAGTAGCTGTGTATAATAACAGGGAACATATTGAGCACATCACAGCCCACTGTAATAGTCCTCCTGATATTAAGGAAGGCTCATACGCTTAATGACAATTAGCATAGACGTTGGATATGGCGCAAGCCGTCACAAAAGTGTTCGTAATCGAGCAGCATACTTTCATGGATTGTTTCGTATTTGAGTTAAAGAAGGATTTTGGAAAAACCGGGAATCTATTCAGGAATCTATTTAGGAATCTATTTAGTACTCTTTCCAGCTTGTTTGATCCCTTGAAGGCGTTGTTTCTAGGATGCCTTGTTAGCTTTAAGAGGTGAGAATGTAGGGTTGGTGCAAAATTGTATCAATGGAAAAGACTACGAGTTGAGAGGTGCCATAGTTAAAACCATAACCAAAAGGCAAAGCTGCCATCTTAAGTAAATCTGTTCCAAACTTGCACTGGAAGGTAGGTTACTCGATCAGTAATGAAATCATTAGAGATCAATTTAGATCTCATGTTTTTAATGCTGTTTTCTATTAACTCTTCTTAAGGGCTGTATAGTAATAACGTTGTTTGTGAGCCCCTTTGCAAGTGTCTGATTCTCCATGTATGAATCAGAATATTAGTGGCTTTGGCCTTCACCCCCTTGTTTTCGCACTTGAGTAGCTACAAGATTAAAACACTCAGGCGTGACGTCATGATATAAGGTGTAAAAAGTGTACTGGTAAGGAGTTGATATTTCTGTTACTTAGGATGTGTCGGGAAGGTTATCATCAAAAGTTATCAAAAAGTATCAAAAATTGACAAGTATGTCCATTTAGATATATCAGATGGTTTTTTCTAAATGTATCGAGGTGCAAGTAAACGTTAGGACAAAGAGCAAGATAGAGTCCTCCTGTTTGATGACATTTTGTTGAAGTGTCTTAGTTCAACTGCTATTGGTGATTATTTCGCTAAAGTTATTGCCAGAATGTCATTTCAAAGATCTGATTTAGCACTTAGAAAATGTAATTGCTTTCAAAAGTTTAAAAGAGATCATTAAATATTTTTAGAGCTCATGCGCAAATAAAGCAGAAGTGCGTTTTTGAAACTTGTATCCACAATCTATGTATTTTCAAAGTTTAAAAAATCTAAATATTGGTCAATTTTTCAACCTTTGCTGGCTGTCGTTTGGAATCAGATGGTACATACGTATAGAAGTCTAAATCCACCATCAATTTCTGTATTTACTTATAATGTCCAACACCTCTGCAATAATTCTAATCAGTAAGTTTTAAATAGAGCACAAATTTGTTGAGTTAGCTGAGTTTCCTACCTCCTATATCACATAAAAGTATACAGAGTGGATCTCTTTTAGTGTTTTCGACAATTATCGGTTGAGTATTTTACGATTTACGGAAATAAAATGGTCCGGAAGCTCACTTTTGAAAACCGTTTCTATCTATGTTTCCTCATAGTTTTAAGTCTGATAAAATCTCCTAAAATTTTCTTTATCTGGCTTCTACTATACAAAAAATGTAGAAACATTGAATGCATATTTATTTCAAAGATCCGTTGTTTTCGTCGGTATTCTCGTGATTTTTATCATCAATTAAACACTCTTTGGCTTGTAAACGATATCTAATGCATTCAATTGTCACGATTCAGTCTCTTAGAGGTATCAAAAGAAATTCAGTCTTTCTACTTTTAATAAACAATGCTTGATACGTTGTCGGTGAAAACGAGTTTTAAGAACGTAAATAATCTCTTTTTTATTTACAAATATCATACATAGGACTTGTGAATGGTGTCGATGGCATGATGTTTTAATAAACAAAACTTTACCCTTTTATACATATGATTTTGAAATTTAAATAAGTATCATTCTATCTACTAGTTATATTTCTTGAAACAATCAATGAGCCTGGTTGCATTTTTAGAGATGAAATACATACTTCTGTGATACATCGGACCTGCCCAAAACACTTGATGACAATCGCCCAATGCCGACTAGTATAATAGAAATGACTTGGTAAGTTATAAACTTGTACCTTTTCTGTCTATTTTTGTTTCCCGCTCCGTTGAGTGAGACAAGATAATGGCAGTAATCGACCGAAAGGTATAACTTTTAGCCAAAAATAAATTCCGTATACAAAAACATTGTTTTTAGGAAGGGACTAGTTTAGAGATTAAAAAATAACGAATATGCAGTCTGACAAAATGGTCTCGTACATCTGTTGGCTTTTTATTTGTAAGTGGATTACATTTCACTCTTTAGCTTAACGTAGTGCTGCAAGGTTGAGACTTGTTGCTAGTTGCTGGTGTTTCGTGAGCCTGTTCTTGCTTATTCTATTTGCTTGTGGTTTGGGTTGTGTACAGGAAAATAGTACATAACAGCTGGGTTTTTTTCGCACAACGTTGTGTGGGTTTGTAAACTAAAATATCTGAGCAATAAGCTTCAATGCGTGTACACTTACATTAGCCAATTATAGGGGCTTGTCACGCTATTAAAGAGGTTCAGATCCATATGAGTAAAAATTCTTACAGGAAACATGCTTTGCCGAAGTTAAAAATACCTCTTTGCTAATAGTGATTAAAGAAGATCGTAGCGTTTGACTCATTTAGTAGTAGTTATAGCATTGTTTAGCAGCCCAAGTCTTGACATTCTAGATTAGAGCGTAACTAGCTATGATTATACCACAGAAACTACTTCACATGATTGAAAGGAAGACCTGAAGGATAATACCCAATGTACAAAAACTTCAAAATAAGTTCATAGAAACTAACGTAGAGTGTAAACTTTCTGGACAAAGTGAATTTGTGCTCAATATAGAGGTAACTGCTCTAAAAAGGTTCACTTTTTTACGGATGCTTTTATCACGCAAGACCCGTAGAGACACGATCGTCATTTTCCATCTCAATTTCGCATTGTTCTGACGGATTGTTGGGACGATTAAAAGACCTAGAAATTTTTTGTTTCAGCAGAAGAAGCTATTTTTAAATTTTCAACTTTGCTAATAAAAAAGACAAGAATCCAGATGCCTTCGTACGGATGGACGCATGCGTATGCGTAAAATTAAGATCACAGTCATGCTCAACATCTCATAATCGTGAGCACAAGACAAAGCAAGTCACGAGGCAAACGATGTCACAAGTGCCAAAGCCGATCAACTGTGAAAGAAAGAACCAAAAAAAGGGATTTCAATCAAAATAATTATGGTAAAACTCTTCTATTGCCACTCCTTAGGAGTTGTTTTCGGACGTGAACAACGACAGCATCGATATATTTGTTTAACCGGCTTATGACAATGTTCTTTTATGTTGGTACTCTTAAATAGTTGCGAACTGTCCTTGTATGGAGCAGTATGCTTATATAAAAGTGAATTTGAAAGACGTGCGCAGTCAATGCATTTGACAGTTTGCATATATGAAGTTATATTAAACTGATATGAAACGTCCTTGTATACAGAAGTGCACTAGCATAAGAATGCATTTAACATAGGTAAACAGTCTCTACGTTTGATAGTGTTCTTACATGAAAATGCATTAAACAGAGACAAACAGTCTGTGCATTAGACAGTGTGTTTGTATAAAGGTACATTAAAAAGAGGCGAACATCCCTTGTATACGAAAATATTTCATTTAACATATAAAGTACTTACAAATGTTACAAAGTGGAAGCATTTCTCTACTGACTGGTCCCTTATTAAAAGGTGAAACTCCACACAATTTTATCCTTCAATCTCGAGGCGAGAGGATATTCGTATAGGGGAATATTCCTGTGATTAAATGCAAAAATTCAGCTAAATCATGCATTTGTCCTGTCATTGCTTAATCCATGTCAGTTGCCTCTATTAATTGGATGTGAGAATTTCTTTCAAGTTTGAATAACATCTTCTTGTTTGAGTAACATCCACTGCTTTTATTGCACAAATATTATCTATGAAAACGGCAATTGAACGCTACATCAAAATATATCTAGGAATATCACTAAATATGAAAAACGACACTCTCGTTTGATAAATTTGTTGTAAAAGAGATCCATAATATAATCGGTTTTCACTTAGAAGAATAGATCACATACATGTGAAGTATAAAATAACAGCAGGAGCATAAATATGATTGCATTTGAAATAATCTAATGTCTATTTATAGCAAAGCGTTGCCAACTGACTGGTAAATTCACGAGGACTCTGAATTGACCAACTTGAAATTTTTATGGTTACCACAGCAATGTTAATACTAGGTAGACCCCATTCTCATACATTGTTCACTAAATAACGTTGCTTTCCTACATTAAGAAAAAGTCGATTTCTATCCGTTAAAATAAAAAGCTTCACAGTTAAGTAAACTTGAAAGTTTAAGTTCTGTCATATCTTTCTTTATCGAAGCCATATTGTTTTTACTGAATACAGGCAAAATCTTATTACAATTTGCCATATTAAAATGTGTCAGTTACTTATAGATACAATATTAATATCACAGCCAAAACACATGTTAACATTTCCGTCCTTTGAAGGATAGTCGTAGCCGGTGTTGATATTGAGTTTGGATACGACGTTTATTGCAAAGCAGTTACAATGGCTGGAATTTATGACTTAATGAAAGTTGCCTGACAGAAAAATACAGTGCTGTAGCAGCTTCTCAATAACCTAGGGAGTTGGACGTCGTAGCTGTATACTTTAGAAAACTTTCCTTTAATAATAGATCAGATTGGTTAGTATAAAGTCTGTAAGCGTAGACCAAACTTGTTGATCATACATGGCTCTGTTTTGGTAAAAAAATGTTAGAGCCTGTACCTAAGAGTAGGTGGCTGCCTGAGACGACGCAAAAAGCTGCAATCGTCGCCAGAAATTTATGACCAGTAATACGATTTGAAAGTAATCTAAGCAGCTCTCTTCTATGGATAAAAAAAAGAACCCTCAGTGATTCAGGTTAAAGCAAAAATAGCAGATGTCTTTGAGCTAGTGGACTGAATGCGATTACAATGTGAAATCTACGTCAAAAAGTTCGTATTGTTATGGAATAGGATTAGCAAAACTCGTGCATTTTGATTGGTTAATGCGGCTAGATATTTCAAAACCTTCGCTACGAAGTTAGAAGGGAGAAATTAAGGAAAGGTAGTTTCCGTGCTAATCTTGACAAATAATTCAACGATAAGTTTTAATCCCAGCCAACTCAACGAGGTTTCAATGAGGATACTGTTCTTAGGTATGAGGAAAGAATATTATCACAGCTGGTCCACGCTTTTCTCATTTAATGGAAGGTAAGATAATAACCAGGAAATTTCTGGCCATTGTTTTTTTTCATTCACTTTGAAAATATGATACGAAAGTCATTATAAAACTAAGCATTGACATTCTTTATTGAGCAGTTATCTTGTTTAAAGCATGAAAAGCTAACGGAATATTTGACATAGCATAAAGTTGATTAATACTATACTAGGATGCAATTTGTTGATAGTGAAGGGGGACTAGAGTCCTCGACGTTACCGCCAGTATGGAACTGTTTCGGGGTCATGTGCTCCCATTTCAAAGACACACACCCTGGCACAGAAACAGTAACTGGTAAATCAAAGCCTGATAAGGGTAAGGATATATTGATAGTTCATTATTTGTCATTTTAGTTTGTTAATTACTGATTCTAATTAATTATTATCTTCCACGAAGTTGTTCCCTGCTTTCCATGGTTGGCTTCGTGAAACTGTGATTTAAAGTGATTTATTTCATGATTCTTGTCTATCGGTCACATTTTATTATCGTTTTAGCAATGTCAAAATTTGTGATGATTTATATAAACGAAAAGTTGCGACAATCCTTTGGCAGTAATTTTAAATGTTGAAATATTTTCTTTATAATTTTCCATCGCATTTGATTATCGAAAAAATCAACGTAAGAGATGTCTTAAAGTCAATTGCTATACACACTGAATTGTCCAGCATGAGAACAGCAAATGCATGTATCAAAAAAGAGTCTTGTATGTAGCTTTTATATGTCTTAACTATTTGATTATATGTAAGTGACAACAGACACTTGTCTATAGCAGACATCACCACTCTTCTTTACATTTTAATATTATAAAAACGAAGCATTTAACGAGTAGAATAAACGCTCTACATTGTATTCATTCACTACTTTCCATTTCAAGCGGTTGTGTTTTATAATTTTCATGCTTGGTACATCTTAAAATACATTTCAGATTAGGTAACAGAAGAGGACATACCTGTTACATCAAGAGCTTTTTGCTTGCTAATAATTTTCAAGCGTCTTTCTTAACACGAACAACTGCTATCATTTTAAAATTTCGGGCGATTTCTATCACCAGAAAAAGTTAGCTAGGCCTCATTGCTAATACAGTTAATGAGAAGTCGATTTCATCTAAGCATACCGAAAGCATCGCAATTCAATTTTTATGAAAAGTAAAAAATGAGCATTCAAGGATGCCAAGACTTTTTGATGCGTGAACCAGCAAACCTTAAATTTACAATGCATTTTTAATTAATTCTTCCTCTTGCGGCTTGCAATCGTTGAAATCGATTGACTTGGAAACAAAACTTATGCATCCATGGCCTAAAACATTAGCACACATGTGACATTGTCATTTGGTTCACGTTTTTTTTTGTTATTGTGAAATGTTTTCGATATCAAAATTTGAAGCGATCCTTATGAGTTCTACTAACAGGCACATTCAACAGATCTAGCAGCTGGAAAAGTAATGGCCAATTACAACAATAAGTTGCTAGCATTAAACACCAGTATTAACCAACCATTCAGACATAGCAGTGTTCATAGATACTTCGTCGTTATATCAGATACATATGAAGATTTTCACATGTTGAAAAATAGGTGTTAAAACGGGCACATCAATTTTCCAGTCATGAAGATCGTTTTTAGGGTGATATTGTTTTGCGGTAATCTACTAAGTTTGCATTACATTGCTGCGGCTAAATAAGTGGATTGCCCAAGTAAGTTCAGGAAGAAAGCGCGGATTGACCTAAAAATTCAACTGGACACAGTCCAATCTGACTTAATGTAAAGAGAACAACGATATCCTTATACCCGATATCCTATCTCGCTTTAAAGCTATGTATGTATTATCCACAAATCAGTACTCCAAGGAGTCTGCAAGTTTATTCTGGCACCTGAAACATGTTGATAAGACCAGGTTGTAAGTTTTGAAAGCAAGAATTTATTCCTTTGTGCTTTATTCAACGTAGAATGCGATTAAGTGTTGGTAACCAAATCCGAGTTGGACAATCCAAACAGTTAGCATAGGCCCACCGTAATGTCTGAGATGACAGAAATTCAAGACAATTGAACCTCAAAATTAGGTCACGACATCAAATGTTGTACAACGTAAAAGTTTGCCTATCGAGTGAATGATTTAGAGTACATAATTGATTACTCTGAATAAACTGCAAACGTCCTTGAAAAGGACAGTTCAAACGTTCCTTTGTTCAAATACTCTTAAAGAAGCTTATCAATGCTCCCTTTAAAACTCTAAATACTTTACAGATATCAAAACAAAATTTTGGACATATATTTATAAAAAGACGTACCCTTGGTCCTTAATGAAAATTGCTGAAGCTACATGTTATCATTAGCTATATTAAAATGCACGAAGACAAATCAGTTATTGAAACTACATAAAATTTGTGTTAATCGTTGAATAATTTAAATTGATCCGACATGGTTTACAAAGGTTAGCCCATACAATCCTATGAATCCTTGTCAGATTCTTCTATGTGCCATGCTTATCGTCACCATAGGTGACTATAGTTCTCTCTGGACTTTTCATCTTTTTGAGTGGGTTGTTTTAGCCGGCTGTTATACATTCTATCTAAGTCAACCTCTGGAACCTATAGTCTTCGTTCCTTTTTCCTAATATGATGAGGTGTTTGAGTACTCCATTTCTTTTGCATAACTCAGCAGCTACAGTTGGAATCTTACAATTATGTCCACCATTTTGTTTTATCTCGCACTCTCATTTAATCTATGCTAAGTTCTGAAAATCTTTTACATCCCTCTGAAATTTGTTTTTCTTTGTCGAAAAAGTCCATATATCCCCTTTATTTGCCAATTTGGATACATTTGTGATACTGGCATTTGCACCTTTGTTAATATGCGTGGATGTCTAGGGAAAGGGTTGCCTCATAGTTTACTGAAACGTATTCCAATGTATTAAGTCATTTCTGTATAGAATCGCCCATCTTCCATACGAAGACCACTCAAAGAGTTTAATTCGTATTCCATGTTGTCGTTTCTGTCTTTCTGGTGCATACAAGCAATATCTTAAAGATAAATTAAAGCTGCCTGGCTCTGTTTAGGTGACGCCAGCCGTTTTCCTGAGAGGCGATCACTAATATCTACACATCTCAAAGGTTTGAACGTTGTAGCTTTCCTTACTTAAATAGGTCAGGAGAGAAAACGGTATCCTTGCCTTACTTTTTGTTCTATTCAGCTTTATTTGGTCGCTTTTAATTCAATACAAATATTATGTTCTCGGTTCAGATTTTTAATTGCGTGAATGTCTTATGCATCCAGATCTAGGCTTTTTAGCTGTTGGAAGAAATTCCTGTGGTTGACTTTATCAATTCTCTTGCTTAAGCTTGTTGTATTTTGAGGGTTAGTTGATTTGCAATCTGTCAATGTGTCATGTCCATATTTCACATTACCCCCACCTCAAACGTTGTACTGTTTGAAAACAAGCTAATAGATACGTAAAAGTAATAAGAATGCGTTCTAAGTTCATATTTTATAAGCCCTTGCTTTTCGGGAAGTATCAACATTATATCAAAATTACCTCATGTCAAGCTCCACATACATTTTATTTTTTATTGTTTTTAGCATCAGTGCTTTTGTCAATGTCAAAACCATCTAACCAGTTCCTGTGTGCTATCAAGACTGAAACAAAACCCACTCTCTTGAGTATGCTTTTTGGTCAACATGGTATCATTGTATGTCCTTCCTGAAGCTAATCCCATGTATAGTTGTAACGGAATGCAGAAGATATCTTGATGCAAGCAAAAATATCTGTCTAAGCTCTTCCAACGCACAAAGTGCATGTAGTGCTTTAAGAATCATTATTTTAATCCAACAATCCTGAGTAATGGCGACTACGTTTGCTTTTAATACCATCGTTTGCAATCTCCTCGGTGACGTCGTCTGTGTACATGACGTCCAGTTTAGATAAAAAATGTACTGGTTAGTTGCACATCCTTATTGATATATCGAATAGAAGGCGTGCTTTGAATGAATTAATGGCGTTATTTTCTTAGGTAATCAATGTAAAGGGGATTCTACGACTTTTGTTTTAAGTAAAGTTATTTCTTCTAACAGAGCCGAGAGTGGCCAAAATAATAATCCCCTGCTCATTTTTTCACGGATATTTTAGTAATCGCTAATCTCTTACATTTGGTGTTTCTAAGAACAGCCTTCTTATTAATCCAGAACAAGAAATAGTGCATTTTGATCTATATCTTTCCTTTACTGAGTTGATTTCAAAATTGCGTTGGTTTTAGTTGCATTAAGCTACGCATGAAATTGGTGACTTCGACAAAAGTAGTCAAAATAGTAAAAAAAAGTCAGAAAACTGCTTTAGAGAAGTCAAAATACTTCGTTTTTTCCGACCATATTCATACTTTAGCGTTAAATATATATAACTCCTGACATGTACAATATATAGCCTCCTCCTCTCCAATATAAGCTGGGCTAGTTATTAACTTCGTCTACACTATCCTTAAAACTTACCGGCTAGGATACGACCAACATAGTGATTTTTCAGATCTAGACAACTTGTCATCAAATAAGCTCGTTGGTATAAATAAAACAACATTGTTTACGTTTCCTCGTTCCATCTCTGATTGTAGCCAGTATTTTTTTAGAAATTCGAAGCAACTATCCATATTACCAATACCTAATATACTTCCTTTTTGTTTATGATTTATCAAAGTTTTGCGGTGCGTATTGTCCTTACTTAAAGTAATAATTCAAGTACAACACCCTGAAATCAATTGGAACCTCGCTGTAGTAGGCAATAAGTGCATGAACACAATTTTAGAAGCAATTAATGCCAAGAGAGCGAACCTCCACTAGGCCACGGGATCGCTCACCCGAGGAAATCTCAAATGGCTTGGCAGTCCCTTCAGTAACCAACCTTTTACACGTACGAGACTTGTATGTATATCTATATTATAAATTTTCTTTTTCTATTTTCAGGATTTTAAAAGCATTTTAGTTAGAATCAAAACCTCGAGAACATAGGCTTTGACAACGAGGTAATCTAATGTCTATAATTGTCTTGAAAGTATTGAAGAAATTTGCAAATTTTCTGATGAAGGCAAACTTGATAACTTCTGCCTCATTATGATAAGGAAGGGTACGTGCTTGCTTGAAACATTCAATTCCAACTATCTGAGGGATGATATCATTATATAAGAACCAATAAAGTCAGCTCCTGGATTCTAATCCTTAATTGTAGAATATAGAAAAAACATATTGGTACTCTGCAAAATTGGCACTGTCTTGGAGACAAATTTGTGCCACTTGTTACCTCGTGCTGTAGACATAAGCTAAAATGTCAAAAAGGCCTTATCTTTCAACAAAAAACCATAAAAATTCCTCAATATCGAGATAGTCCTTTTACCACTTTCTTCTCTGGCGACAAGTCCAAATTTCTCCCAACATCTAATTAAAATCCGTTTAAACGTTCTTAAGTCATGGTGCTAACGGAGAGACAAATCAACGAACCTGAGCATGTATAATTTAGTTAAGTATGTATACAAAAAGAGCTTATCTGAGTCATTACCAGTTTTTTAAACGATAGAAGCATAGAACTAAAATAATTCGTTATGAACGAACATCTCTGAAGTGCTAATATTGGCTGCACTATAGCCGATATCGTAAACAAGACGTATCTATGCTTGCATTGCATTTTAAAAAATGTCCTTGCAAGCTGTTACTTGATCCATAATTTTAGGTTTGAAATCAACTGATTGAGTTGAGTGTTGTTAAAATTTTCATCGCATACCAGTTTAGCAGGATATTTTCCTTACTGACGTGGCTATTTGTTTTAGAAATAGGGATGATTGCTGAAAATCATTGTTTGAAATGTTTCTTATTTTAGTTGGTTCTTTTGTTCTAATTGTCTATCCAGCATCTATTGCTTCAGTTTCAGATCAGGTCACGTGCACCAAAGCTGGTACTTCTTAAACGAGTTCGTTTTCTCTTAGACTTTACCGTATGCGAGAGAAAAATTATAGCTAAAGATTTTGACGACTCGGAAGATTTCTTTTAAGAGAAACCAAATCATGGCGTTTACAACAAAAATATTAAAATATATGAGCATACTTTCAACAACAAGTCTAAAAGTAGAGCTACATACTACAAATTCCCAGATATGAGCCACTGTAGTGACTTTGTAATTTAAAAATGGCATGAGACATTTTAAAATTACATAACAAAAACGAGCGAGTGTGACATTTGTATTGTAACATCGCGGTTCGGTTTGGTAAAGAAGTAAAAGGCAATATAGCAGGGCTTTATGAACAAAGGAAAGCATGGCTTAGTAGATTTATGGTTGAAAAACAGTCGATTACCACCTTTAATGTTTCATGTACTTGGAAACCGCTTGTCACAGCTGGAAGATGTCAGATTATGGAGATCATTAGATCAAATCAAATAGCGGCACGATAATATTCATGAAAACTATAGGACATAAAATAAATATCTTGACCACGTTTTTAAAGTTGCTTTCTTACTATTGCATTGAATAGTACTTGCAAAATTCTTAGGATACATCAATAATATTATCAAGATGACTTTTTAATTAGCTGCGAAATGCAGAACCACTACGTTTTGACCCAGCATTATTTTAAACTCAAAAAAAATTTTCTGTAAAAAACGAACCATTGGCAATATCAGTGGCGGATAAATGGACACCCAATAAACTCGTTGCAGCTTGTACTTAATTTTTTGACACATTAGAATAAAATGTATTTAGAAGGAACAATTCTATCTGTAAACATCTTTTCAAATTCACTCAGCCTCTGTATTATTAAATATTCTTTCTTGGCAAGTGAAATGTCTACAAAAACAAATATCTTTGTTAGTATGGTTATTAAGTCAGTAATTCAGTTAAAAGTATAGCAACTATTATTGCAAATGACTTAGATTACTTGTTATCAGATTAGAAATATTTCTGGCTAGTATTTAATATCCTGATCAACTCGACTTTATTGTCTAGGAAAATCTGTTATGGATACTTGTTCTTCCACTTGAGAGCAAAGAAAGTGTATCAGACCTCTCCATTAGTTCAATTTTCTAATTATACCTTGGTCGAAGAGATTGTTTCTTAATAAGGACTTCTTTGTTTATTGCTTTTTGGTTGGACCCCAAAGTATTTAAAAAATTCATAAACGTATCGCTTTGAAATTTTTACTGTACATCGATATACCAACTGACTCAAGCTAATTATTATTTGGTGATGAGCCGGCTCAAATCCTGGATTCTGGATCATTTTAAAATTTTCATTAACATTGTTGGTAATGATGTCTTCATAAAACCACAGGTAGTGTAGAAATCCCTGTAAGGACAACCCAGTTACTATGACATCTATTTGCACAGCTCAATTAAATATTCAAAAAACTAAAAATCTCACCTGACCCTCCTTTGGCTTGGAGGATGTTTGCGCTCAAGCCACCAATATGACGTGATACATTAATACCAAGGAACACCTATTTAAAATCTATCTTGCGCATGTTTTCCTTGAGAATGTTCAGCTGAAATCAGTCATACTCTTTTTATAAATACTTTTTGTACCTAGATTTGTTGTGAATGCCATCGTCATCATTTAAACGGCTAGCTTACAACATCAGCAGAACGTTTTCTTTTTTAAACCGTCCAAGTCAAAGTTGCCCGGAATGTCCAGCTCGTTTGTCTAATTTCAGGCACAACTGGTTTACTTCCTTCTTAGAACACGCACAAGCAACACTTACCAGAAAGGGTTTAACCTGTCAAAAACTGACAAAATATTGTGACAATTGTAAATCAGTGACTATTCATTGATACCTTCCTAAGCATACCAGCATACTGTTTACAACATGTATTCTTTGAACTGTTTTGGATGCTAACAAGCTTCACCATCCTGTCAGAAGTGATGTCCTTCCATTTATTGTATACATACTCGCAATTTCAAAAACAAAGTGTTGTTGGCTTTTATTAAACCATTTCTTCTATTTTAACGACGAGGAGGATTGCGTGACTTGTCATCTCCCTTTTTTATTTGATCAGTTAATGAACAGCATAGTTTTAGAAATTGAAAATTCTATGAGTCTTCTTTGTTAATGTCCTTTACACTTGGTTCTTCGCTGTAGTAACACTTTAAGAGAACCGGCTGGTATCTTAAAGTACATCAAAAGCTCAAATTATCCTTTATAATGTTTCATCAGACTTGCACAGTTATTGCTACCTTGTCTGATTCTATTTGGTACCATGAATTTTTCTGATCTCATTACAAATTGGGACGGATGTACCGTAGGGATCACTCATTTGGTCTATTTTCTTCATGCTTTGCTTAAAGGATAGCTATTGATCGTGAACTGTTCCAAACGCTAGTGTGTAATTGACACATTAGGCTAGGAGCTTTTGTTTTATACTTGTGAACTTTGAATGAATTACTATAAAGCAACTAACATAAACCATTGCATATTGGGGATGCACAGATCAGATCTTTGCTCTGCGGACCATCATTGAGCAATGTACAGAATGGCAACGGCAGCTCTATGTGAACTTTGTTGACTTTGAAAAGGAGTTTGACAGCATTCACAGAGAAAGCCTTTGGAGCGTCCTTCGACACTATGGTATCCCATCCAAACTAGTGTACCTGATCAAGAGCTTTTACGACACCTTCAGATGCTCTGTAAGCCATAGCGGCACCTTCTTCGAAGTCACGACGGGTGTAAGGCAAGGATGCGTGATGTAAGCAGTTCTCTCCAACTTGGCCATTGATTGGGTGATGAGGAGGACGACAAAGGACACCTCTAGAGGGATACAATGGAGTCTCTTCTCGACCCTAAATGACCTTGACTTTGCCGATGACCTGGTGCTACTCTCTCACACACACCAACACAAGACAAGACAAGCAGACTTTAGATCTTTGGGCAGCGGGTGGGGCTCCGAATCAGGACCAGGAAAACAGAGACCATCTCACTGAATATCAACAATCTAGCCCCTGTCAAAGAGAATGGGGCAGATCTATGCCAGGCAGACAAATTTAATACATAGGCAGCAGCATCAAACCCGAGGGCGGCACAAAGGAGGACATCCATAGCAAACTGAGCAAGGCCAGGAGCGTATTCAAAGAGTTGAACAACATCTGGAGATCCAAACAGTACAGTACAAACACCAACAAGCTGAGACACCGTACCAGAGGTGCATTCAGTCTACGCTCCTGTGTTGATCTGAATGTTGGAGGATGACAGATCTTTCCACACCACCTTTCTTTGAAGAATCCTCCTTTGTGCTGCCCTCGGGTTTGATGATGCTGCCTACGTATGTGAATTTGTCTGCCTGGCATGGAAATCTCCAACGAAAACCTGCTACATAGATGCAAGCAAGAGGACTTGGGCGCCATCATTACAAGACAAAGATAGAGGTTAATTTGATATGTGTTGAGAAAAGACCAACATTCAATCACAAGAATAGCACTGCACTAGACCCCAGATGGAAAGAGGGAGAGAGGAAGACCAAGAGTGACGTGGAGGAGGACAGTCGAGAATGAGATGAAAGCAATGCGATACTCTTAGGGTTCATTGGCTAGGTTGGCTCGGGACAGGCAGAGGTGAAGGGGATTTGTTGCTGCCCTACACAACACTGGGTGTAATGGATAATGATGATGATAATTAAAGATTGGGAACGTAAGTTCATCACAAACGTGACCTTTGTGGTTATTAATTTCATATCGTAATTTTGCAGAAAAGACTTACCTTTAATTATGTTGAAATCGAACTCATCTAGTTTTAAAGAGTTCCTGTTGTCGTCATTTCCTCTATGATTGGTTGATAATTCAACGTTTTAACTTGTTCCTACTAAATTATCATTCTCGCATAGCCAATATTACATTTATGACTTTAATATATGACACATTAAGAATAAATCGTATGGTATTGATGTGGACGAAAAATTTTCTAAGACCTCTGCCATTTCAGTGAGAAATTTCTTCCTTTTTTAAACGTACAGTAAGTAGACTGTTGCCACTCAAAGTGATCTAGTGAAAATATTAACTATACACGACTTTTTATGTTAAAAATACTGATATTCTGTATTGCTCTGCGCACAACAATGTACTAGAGTACACTATAACTTGGCGTAAGCCTTAATGCTTTCCGATACAGCTATTTTCTGTACTTCATTCCTTTCTAAGATCACCCGTCATTTAGTACATCAAATCACTTTTGTTTCATACTTGTTTTATGCAAGATTTAACGGAATCAAAGCCGCTTACAATTACCTTTACCTTCACCATTACATGGTAAGCAGAACATTTGTAAGCCACGAAATAAAGTGCTTGTCAAAGTATAGAATTTCAGTGAAATACCTGTCTAAAGTGTATTTTCTTCATTATGATTCCTCTGTCTATTTGTAATGGTCTGTTTTGGCAACGAGATATTTTTAGGTTATGGAACGGATAGATTTATTCGTTACATACTATATTAATTAAAACAACTTTTGTGCAGTTGTTTCTTAAAAGGTATCCTTTCGTTTCATTGTTACTTTCTTGAAAATCGCCTTGAAAATTTGCGACATTGCGCTAAAATCATACTTAAAAGCTTTTTTCGTCTGACACTCCTC
>JANTCA010091220.1:0-13305 GCA_024741275.1 Chironex yamaguchii
TATTTGAGATATATATATCTGAAAACTTTATTCAAAATTCACTTTATTTAATGTCCACATACTAATATAAATGAATTGATGTAGTATTTTGTCAAATCACTGAAAACTGTGAGTCAAAATCACTTTATTTAATGTCCATATATATATAGCTATGCATCGATGTGTACACATATGTATGTATCTATCTATATGTATGTATTTGTATATATGTATTTATACATATACATAGGTACATATATATATTGCGAGTGATTATAAAACTATGTACATAGTACATAGTTTTATCTCTATTGATAATCACCATAAGCAATGAACTGACTTTCAAAAGTTCCAACTTCCAACGTTTTGCACTTTTACAACACGACAAATACACCAAAGTAGCAAGACCCTGAGATCAAAATCAACTTCACATACTTATACATAATCAAATTGTTTACCTCTCGTGTTTGTTTCTCACTTGTTTATGTTCTTTATGATTTATTATCGTGAGATTATTGTTCTTTAATTATTGTTCGTCATATGACGTGTGATGTCACTCAGAGAAGAACCAAGACGCAATTCTGCCCACTTACTATTGTCTATGCTCACTTGTTATTAATGGTTTATTAGTAAATATGTGAGAGCTAGACATGAAAACAAGTTGAGTCATAAAGGGTTTTGCTAACATTCTTGCCGACGCCTTCATCTGATGGTAGGCTATTTTAGGAACTAAAGAAATCTCTCCACATATAAACGACAACTGACTTGTTTTGCGATTTAGGATATAATCTAGTATCGATTTTTGTATGAATAAAGCTATAAATAGTCACTTTCGGTATGTTCTAAATTTGACCATTTTAAAGTTGGTACATCTAGTAGTTTGACTTACAAGGGCGTAAATCCAAATCTTTTGGGGGTGGGGGGTGCGTTCAAGGGACCGAGTTTTGACAGAAAGGACCGATTTCTGCGAAATAGATCTTGTTGGGGACCGCTCTCACATTTGCTTGAAGTCCGCGCTTCCTATGCCGCGCATAACAGGGAAACGAGATTAAGCATGTACACTTCGCGAAAAAGTTATTGTTGTCGTAGGTAGCTAGTTTCCTTATCAAAGCGTCAAAAAGCAGTAAACATATCTCAGTTTACAGAAGATGAGAATAAACCAAGAAAAACCCTTAGTTTCCCTAGCCATAGCTAAACGAAAATACATCAGACCTAAACATAACTGTAATTGATATCAAGTTGCATCTTAGCCGTCTTCCCCGACAAAGGTGACCGGGACCGGGTTGAGAAATTATTAGGAGCTTTGACTCCCCACGCCCCCCTTATTTGCACCCTTGTTGACGTGTGCGTCATGGCACATAGAGAAGACGATTAAATTTTCTTGTCACTGCAAGGGCTTTCACCACCATGAATTATCTTCTGTGGATAGAACAGATGCCAATGATGCCACTTGTTAACCTTGAACTAATATTGTTGTTTATATCAAGCAGAAAAAGCAGACTATTGTATGTTTCGAGATTTGCACTATTAAAATTCACCAACAAACGTATTCTGTTCAGACAAGCTAAAGAGGAAATTGCTACCATGTTGCCCGCTTACTATTTTTGTAATATCATCATACTTGAGATCTTGGAGTAATCGACTTAAACCATGCAACAAATCTTCAAAATAGTTCGAGTCAGTGGCAAAATCCATTACATTTCCGTTCTGAGACATAGGGATCTTTAAACTGTCGTATTCTTACGGATTCATACTCTTTCCAATTTCTGAGTTATATACAAGTTGACTCTCTTATAATGATCAAAGGCCATATTTTTACTAACTACTTTGATTCAGGCAAATTGTTAGATTGGATCTAAATCCCTTCGAGAGCTTTGGATCTAGCTCTTAGTGCATTGGTAAATACCCGAACAATGCCATGAATACCGCTTGTAAAGCTTAGACAGAAATAAACCGACACTTAATAGCTAGAGTGGACGATCGGAGTTGAATGACTAATAGTCTTTCGGTCTTTTTTATTGAGCTCTTTAGCTCGGTATGAAAAGAGGCAGATTTGCAGTCCTTGGCCGTTTTAAGGCCCTTTTTTAAGGTCCGTTTTAATGCCGTTTGTCTCTCCCACCTAATAACTCTTTATATATCTCGCAAAGATGAGTATTCCTCAGACATGTTTAGGGGTTGTTTCATATCTAAAAGAATATATTTTATATATAAACGTAAGTCTTCCAGGCTTTCTGTCCTCGTTTCTGGCACGACCGTAACTCAAGGTAAATCAAGAAACCATCTATTGCCCTCTGAGGCTAGTACAAAAAACACTGAGCTCCTGACTAGCCCTGGTTGTCCTGACTGCATTTTCGAAGTTCAACGCACATCTTGTAACATCTGAAAGCGACGCCACTCATATTAACAACATTGCTATCATACCTCTTTTCTCATTCTCTGTCATGGTTTTCTCTGTCCATTAATTTTTTAGGTCTCTTAAGTCTCTTTACTAGATTAAAAGATAATTTAGTGTAAAAATATAGTTTCCAGTATATAAAGAATAAAGCTGTAAATGAAATCTATATAATTACAACTTTGTATCACAGTGTGATGACTTGGTAGAAATCGATATCTCGCTTAGAAGGCCTCATCAGGGCTCGAATCTACGTTTTCACACCAAGTTGTTTTTACTTTGGGATGTAGACCTAAGATATATAAATGTGGGAACCTTGCTTCGAAACAACATAGACGTCTCCTAAATCAGCTGAGAGGTCCTTATTGGAGATGAATACTTAAAATCCTGAAATCGTTAAAACGAAAACTATGCAACTGAAAAGATTTGATTGACTTAGGCTATGAATAAGCATGTGTATATTATGTTGATTATGTATTATATACATGAGAGTGTGTGTCGTGCCTCGTAAGCACTACAACAAAGTGAAAACAGTCATGACACCTTTGGAAGACTATTCGGCAACATTTAGAGAAAGCTAAATAAATTACAACCATTTTCTGATGATTTTAATTTTTGTGATTGTTAAATGAAAATTATGGGTTTTTTACTTTAACATTACATGTTTAGAGTCAGTCTACTGTAAATTCCCTCCTACTAGGTTGAATGCACAATGCCTTAATTAAGTTAAGGGGCAGTCGCATACCACAAAGGGTTTGAACGCAGAGTGGATGAACTGTTCTCAAGGGTTAGGTACCTCTAAGTCCTAAGGAGTGTCAAATGTAAAAAATTCTCTTGGTGGTCTACGACCGAGGCTACGTCATACCCTAGTGTGTTTCGTGCCCAGGATGTTACCCTGTTGAAATGTCTTGAGATCAACGCGTTTTACACAAGACAATATTGACCAAACTTGAAATAGGTCTGAATTCTGTTCATGCGAAAAGAAACTAGGACTTCCTTCACCTAACATTTGTCTAATTGTTATGTTTCGCCTTGTATTTGCCGTTGCAAGGATGAAACCATCAATTTTGGAATTTGAGCCAACATCTCTTGACTATTAAAGGAGACAAATTGGCCTCCATGGCGCCGTAGAAGGTATAACATCATATCGTGGAAATCTGGAGCAATTCCCAAGACTACAAACAAATTACCTGTCATTAGCCGAGCTGTTCGTCTGCGACATTTAAAAACTATTGTGCGTTTTTACGTCGTTAAAACTTAAAATGATTCTGATATCATAGGAGAGGCCGCCTTTCCTTCGTGTTGCCATGTACAATTGAAAACATTACGAGGTAATTCGGCGAGAGGTGTCATTAATAGGAGGATCAAGGAAATCGTGGTGGAAAATTGGAAATAGTGACGATTTTAAGATATATTTTGTTAAGATATCAGTCCCCACAATGTGTAGTTTCCTTCTTGTATTTCAAAATATCACTAGATATTCTCACGCTATCATTTATCATCCCAACTATGAGTAAGGGACAAACCTAGTCTCCCAGCACGCTAGCTTTAAACGTATCGGCGAGAAATATCTAGTTTACAACAGCCTCAGAAAGTTTCAATACGCCTGGTTGGAAATTGTAAAACAACAATAACTGCCGGTAAATAAACAGACCGAACAAGATAAAACGCCAACAATCTATTCCGTATCAACATTGAGAGAAGATTATTACATGCCTGAGTTAAAGACATAAATACGACTATATGAAGATGAAAGATACAGAAACGCTTTGAACTCTGTTACTGTGCTTCGATATGTTTGTATACATGGTGTGTATCTGATACGTCAAAAAAAACCAGCAACACCCTTACACAGTTTTGAGTGAATGTGATAGTCATCTCTTCTACAGAACGTTAGTAAGAAGTAATGTTTGTTATGTTTTCATACATAAACGATCCCATTTTTTGAGAAAAACTTTCAAAGGTTTAAAAAATGCGTTGAAAAAAGGCATAAAAACGAAAAGCACAAAATTGAAAGATAGTTCATGTTTTCTTCGGTAGACGTCTTCTAAAAAGCAAGGGATCGCAATTGAACGCTAAGTAAAGAAATAGTACCCCACTAAAAGTACCGTTGTTGCTTTGCTTAGTAATATTGAAATCTTACTGAGTGAAGCATAAAATCGAATATACTTGTTAATATTTTTTATCAAATCTCCACAATATGCTAGTTAAGCAAGACTTTTTTTTTCCTACTTTTTGGATTTAAACATTTGCTATCATTACGTTTTACTGCATTTATCAACGCCATATACATCGTCAGAGTCGCTAATAATCCTTCATCCTTGATAAACATACATTTCAATGAAGGAATTTTTGTCATAATGCACTTCTGAAAAGAACTGAAACGTGTTCGCATGGCATTAAATCAGTTAATACCAAATCAAGATGTCTGTTTAAGACAGCTTCGTACCGCATCTCACACACACACGCACAAATACACATAAATATGTAAATACATATTATAATATTATGTACTATAATATATCCTATTGAAAATTACATCCTTTTTGAATTTTACGCGTAGGCAGTAAATCGGGCTGATGATGTCAAATTCCTATATTGATAATCAGGTGGTAGTATATGTTCTCATGTTGATATCCAATGAAGGCATCACAGTGGGCTTTTTGAACTGTACATTATCACCTTTCAGAATCTTGATTAAGGGGATCAATTTGGTGGATGTTCACAAAAGATCAGAATGCTAAACACGCTAATACTTCGTTTATCAATAGTCGGACCAATGTAGCTTGAACGGGTTATTGAAATAACTCAGAGAATCGTGTATTACATGCAGCATTTCCTATCCTAGCCACAAAGAAGAACTTCGTTGAATATCCACCAGCAAATGTATCTTGAGAACTCAATCTAAGAATATAGATACCCCAAAAGGCAAAAACATTCTTCTAAATCTACGTATCTGAAGTCCATTTGAAGTAATATATACCAAGTGAATTGTTGATATTAGCATCGTTTTATAAGCTGTCATCGCTTGCTTGAATTAGGTTTGGAAAGTTGGTATTAAACCCCCAGTGTGACAAAAACAATTTATTTCCGGCGGTCTAGTCTCGGAAATATTCACGTATTGAACAGCAGGCGTGATGTTTTACATATGTCTGTTTCTTTTTAAATTGAGACCACAGTCCTCACTGTCGACTGCTGTATGTACACCGAGTCTAATGTTCTATTGAAAGAATTATATGTGCATGGATCCCAGTACAAGCATTAGACACGGTTAATTCTTCTCTCCCTGCATCATTTAAATTGTAAGTATTTCTTTAACATTTTATCGTTATTTCAATATTTTGTCGTGTAACAGATAGTACAGTTACCTCAAGTGTAGGAATTTTATGGGTTGAAGTCTTCATGGTATGCCTCATTTTTTGATGCCAAAGTAACAAAAGTTCTTGTTATTGATACCTTTTATCTAATTATTCAATGCCGGTGTGGCATTTCGTTTTCAAGGTAACACAACACAACATCTACGTTCCAGATTGTATATACCGTAAACGCAAAGTTTATAACGTTATCAGCTTTGGTATCACAACCTTTCCTTTTGAAATCAAGTAACAAGCAATTGTTTAATCTGTAATAGTCCTCAATAGGGAAAGAATGAGCCAACATGATACCCAGCAACTGGAAGATAAGAAGCACAAATGATAGATAGAATTGCGTATTATCCTACTGTTTCTATAAATATGCACATCATCTCAGTATGTACTTTTTGGTTTGTTTACTAAACTTGCCATATTGCAAATGGAGCTCAAGGGCTTTGAACTTTCAACTGTCTGACTCAAACACGATATTTCAGTACAAAGCTTTGGCCATAGATTTTCAAATGCTTAGCACCGCATGCAAAATCCTATCCACATGTAAGGAGAAATCGTCTACTTGATAACATGTGCTACTCTTTCTCTTCCTTTGTCAGTGCAAGATTCCATATTTTTTCAACAGGCACCTTGATAAATCCTAACCTGATCATTCTACATCAAGTTATCAAGATTTACTCTTGTATTTGGTAATATTGAAAAAAAAACACGTCCTTTATAACTCATAATGATAAAATCCCTGCATTTTGCTGCCACTGGTTTGTTTAATTGTTTTATCATCATGGTTTGTGGTGTATATCAGTGATCTCATGGTATATTAGTAATCTACGTGAAGAAATCATGTAGTATGTTCCCAGTCGGTGTCAAGGCTGAAATTGGGCAAATGACGAGTATGCTATGAATAGATATGTTTCAAAGCCTAAAAGTAAACAATTTTGTTACTAGTGGACTTACACGCATATCATTGATCAGCTTTGGACTTGTTTATATATTTTAGATAACATCCGTTTCCTTTGAATTCTTCGTGATTTGTGAAGTACAAATCCTGTGATGCGCTCGATTTGTACTACGTATTAGATTGTGAGAACAAGACCTAATTTCATTGTAGCAAACTCTTTTGACAACAATGCCATGGGACTATGGTATCATAAGTAGAATTTAATTGTCATGACTGTACTGTGCTTTGAGGGAGAAAGTTGTCGTCTCAGATAGACTAACAAAGACCTTGATTGTTAGACGAAGATTCCAGATAGACTAACGAAGACTTCGTTAGACCAAAATTCTAGATAGACAAACGGAGACCTCATTAGACGAAATTTATAGATGGATTAACAAAGACCATGTCAGACGAAATACTAGATAGACCAACGGAGACCTCGTTAGACGAAATTCATAGATGGATTAACGAAGACCTTGTCAGACAAAATTCTAGATAGACTAACGAAAACCTCGTGAGTTAAATTTCTACTTTGGCAACGCCGTTTCTTAGTAGACAATAATTTAACAAAGTATATGTACCTGATGGAAACCTGTTTCATTGGTAAGTCTAGGCAATTAAGGAGTGTATTAACCCTAGTTTCATTGCAGTCGCCAATGAGAACAAGACGAAACGAATCTTGATAATGCAAGAAAAATTTGATGTTATTTTCTTAGCTGCTCAAACAGACAAACAGATAGATGACATTTTACATTTTACTGATCTAATTTTGTTCCAGACAAGTTTTTGCTCATTTTAAAATTATCCACCGAATTTGCGTACTTTAGGATATCCGAAGATAAGCTTGTCAGGTTATTTGCTTCAAATATTTGAAGGGAAGTATAGATACTGTTACGTCCACTACCATGAAGGTGTAGTTCAACTCCCTGCAATTCATACAAAGGTAACATTAACAGTCGTACGAAAGTGTTGTTTTTCTGATATTAGAGACAAATTAGAAATTATGACATGATCACACCTTTGGCAAGGTACCTTTGCTAATGCGTCTTCGGCAGGAGTTACAGCAGTTTAAATTATTTGGTTACGATATTGGTAGGATATATTAAGCTACAAGATAGCTTTAAATGCTCCTAGAATAAACAAGTTTAAGGCATGATGTAAATAGATTTAAGTAACTAAACGGTCAAGTGGAAATTTATAGTGCCTTTAATCCACGTCTTCAGGAAAATGATGGTAATGTTAGTTTGACCATTCGCCCATGTTTCCGCTAGGCCACTTATTTTTGCTTTGCAGTATTCATTCAGTTCAACAGTTCTTGAGCTCTGCAGCTGCAGTTTGCAACGTAAAAAATTTTAGGATATAATTCTTTTCTGGTATGTGTAGAAAGCAGTATAGTAACAGTACCATTCATTAGATCAGATATTACATCGCATTACTTTGCAGACCACCCACTGTTGGCTAGTCACACTTGACTCTTACATCAACCAAAGTTATTTCGTCATTGTGTCAATGGTTCTCACTCTCCTGCTAAGCTTGAAGCAATGTCCATGCATATCCGTTGTTTTGATCATGCAAGTTCCCTTTGTGTTTTTTGTGTTAACAAAACGAAGGATGCACGCAAGGTTGTCGAGACAGTAGAAAATTACCAGCATTGCATATTGGCGGTTGTTTGTAGATTGATATAAATGATGGTCTTTGTACTCTGTGTAATATACCCTGTCTCCTGCATGACTTTGTTGAACTTCCGCCTCCCTTTCTTATCCAAGACCAAAAGTCCTCTGTTGTGTGCATGTTTTGTAGTTGTGGACCTAGTGTGTCTTCGCCTTCATTGGATGAGTCATCATGAAGTATAGAACTTCAGAAATTTCTTCTCATAGGAAGATCTTGTTGGTCAAAAAATATCGGATGATATTCCTCTCCAAATTGTCTTAGTCAACTTTTGTATTTCATCTGGTATGAACTAGCTTTATGGTTATACATTCTTGTAAAATATTTAGTACCATGCTTGGATGCCCTCCTGCCAAAGTGAATTGAGAGTAGTAATTTGTACCTGCTTTTCCCTCAACTGTCATTTTGTAAGCATATGTAGCTTGAGAAAGTGACCATTTTAGATGTTTGTCTCCAAAACTAGCAAAATGACCCCAAACGTGGTCCTTACTTCTTACAAGGAGCGCGGTTTTTGTTTAGATTGCAGTATTAAGTTTAAGAATGAAATGATTCGGTAAAGTTGACCGGAATTATTCCAATGATATTCCTTACCTGGGAAACATGGTTTCGACAATGTATATCACAAATGTATTTATGTCTTTATTTGCGTCAGTCTATGCTTACAAGCATGTATGCTATAGGACAAATTTATAATGACTTTATATTTTATGCAACTTTTCATGTACAATCTTAACACAAAATAGCTATCTTTGTTTTGTTAAACTCATTTTTACTTTCATCATGAAATACTCAAACTCTAGCTAAGACCAAAAGTAACAATTTTTTAAAAACATTTAGCTCTTGTTACCAGACAATGCATTTCTAAACTATATACTGGTCTTGACCTTGAAGGCTCTTACTTTTTGTCACTGTCATATTTCTAATTCTTTGCAACTTGATGCATTATTCCAGGAATTTCAAATAAGAATTATTGTTTTTAAGTAATCCCCAGACCTTTCTGTTGAGGTTATGCTACTGCGTTTCGGAGTTTGGCATCTACTCTAATGGGTAAGACTTACCTCACTTCATGATAATTGCTAATTTTAGAGCTCAACAGTTAAACCACATTCCTTGCTCAGAAACAGATTCGCCTAACCAATCACTTAGCTTCTTGCGTACAATGCAATCAGCATTTAACAGCTCTTATCTGAGTACAGTCAGGAAATAGCTAACGTAAGAGCAGGAAGTGACACGTCTCGCTTACTTCTGTTGCAGTAACGTCAGGCCTGTAGTTCGTGTTTTGTACTTCAGTCGTTAATCACATTGTTACTTTTGCTTCATTCAATAGTATAGCATGGACATATGTTGATGTCCGGTAACGTTTGTTACTATGCTTTAGATCTGTCTCAAACAGGAAGCGATTATCTCTCTAATTAATCTCCTACTGTTGTATTGGAATGTTTATTGAAACTCTCGGAGACTAATGAAGTCCAGCAAACTCTCATCAGGTCCATTAATTTTTCTCAACCTTACGTGTTATAAACGAGGTCCCAGGACAACTGATACTTTTGTGCCGTAAATTAGTTTATGGACAGGCGTGACAATAGAAAGGGAGGGAGAGAACAAACAATAAAGAAAGCATAAAACTGCATCTGTAAATAGCCATAGTGACTGTTTATGGGAAATTGTCAGTTGTCTGATAAAATACAGTGGTATTGCTGCTTACATTAATTTAGAATGACCGATATTGCTCTTTGAAAGAAAGAATGAGCTTATTCCTTAGTGTGCCTCATTTTTACCGTCTTTAAAGCTTTATCAAGGCTTTGTTCCGTCAAAATAGGTATCCAAATTATGTCAGAATGGGCATCCAAATTATGTCAAAATAGGCATCCAAATTATGTCAAAATAGGCATCCAAATTATGTCAGAATAGGCATTCAAATTATGTCAGAATAGGCATCCAAATTATGTCAGAATAGGTATCCAAATTATGTCAAAATAGGTATCCAAATGATGTCAGAATAGGCATCCAGATTATGTCAGAATAGGAATCCAAATTATGTCAGAATAGGCATCCAAATTATGTCAGAATAGGCATCCAAATTATGTCAGAATAGGCATCTAAATTATGTCAGAATAGGTATCCAAATTATGTCAGAATAGGCATCCAAATTATGTCATAAATTTCATAAAGATTTTACTAAGGGAGAAGGAATGTTAGAAACCTAGATACTTGAGAAAGGCTTTATGGAAAGGTTGAGTGGCTTTCTCACCGCACGTAAGGATTTACTCTCATTAAATGACATAGGCTTAATCCACCTTTAGCAGCGCGGCTTTGACTCCTTAACCTGAGGGTTCAGCTGAGGTTCCTGGTCTAAACATGTATTGAAGCGGAGAATAGGTTTGTTACAATGAACAGGACTGACTTCAACGCTTCTGCAGCAAGGATAAACAGAAACAATATTTTTCATAGCACTTATTGCAATGATCCTTGGTCACACGTCCAAGATGTGGTCCTGTTTCATTGACGCATATTTAAACTATCTTTTTAATGATTGACTGACGCTAGAATGTCCATCAATCTTGGATCGGTGTTAGGTGTCATAAAAGTCCTAGTGCCCTTTAGCTTCAAAGTCACGCAAAAGCAGATAATCTGGTCAGATAAGCTGGAATAATTTCTCTTATCACGTGGTTTGTAGAATATTTGCCTATCGGTATGAATATAACAAGCATAGAATTCAATTACAAATCATGGAGCAGTGTTTGACATAAAACAAAGTTCATATATCTATCTCTATTGACGACATTTCTGGTAGAGGTTTTAAAGCAGAAAATGTGTATCGTTAGCAAAGTTTCAATAGTAAAGCAATATTTGGAATCATAATGACACTACCGAGCCATAGAAACAAGTATGCAACGAGATAGAGGTAAGGCTACCAATAGTCCTCGTTACCATCTCAACATAAAGTATCTTAGAAAAAGTTTCCCTGGACTTAAATTAGTGCTGTTACAAAGCATATCTTATTCGAGTAAGATGCAGTTTATGCTGAACAGCAATGAGGTTAAGCATTTAGGAAATGCAAAGACTTCTTTGACTGTTCAGCGAATCTTGAGTTGTAAAAAGAAAATACTCAACTCATGTCAATTGGACTTTAGGAGGGACTCCTTTAAACTTCTAGTACATTTCATCATTTTCACGTGGGTTGATATAACGGCACTTGAAAGCACCTTCGATGATCACTTTATTGGTTGTAGCTCACCAAGATCTTCCCAGTAAGCTGTGCAGAAGAGTATCGTACAAATCGATTTTACTGACGAGAAGGCACTATGCCGGTCTTCATTTGGCGTAATTGACGCTAAGATTGCCAACGTTACAACGGAAAAAAGGTTTCCGTGTTGGCGCTCTAAGCACACAAGAGACGTCAATATGAAGTGATTACGTCCTATAGACACTGCCTTGTAGTTTTATTGTAATTTTTTTCAATACCTCGTCATGTTGTTACATGCTAGTCATCTGTTGCATTATGGTATTCAAAGAGGAGGCCACCATGAAACCTAAGCTGTTCTAGAGGTGATTTTATGCGACAAAAGTGACTGTATGAGCCAGTATTGGTAACCCTAGACTATGTTATTATTACAGCTATGTCATTGTCTTTAGCGGGGCTGTGAGTGGATTTTTCTAACAATTTTACAACGTTTTATTCCTTTCCCAATAGTGAAATAAAGGGTCCTTTCGTTTCTTTTAAGTGTCATGCTCCTCGAATACTTCATTGTGTAGGTTTGATTGGTTTACGGTAAATCACGTGATTTCAGGCACATCGAATTTAATTTGTTACGAACTTTACTAAGAGAAGTGGTATTTCCTGTCCAGGGCTGCTGCACTAACTTCTATTACAGCTATTCGTCTACAAGACTTCTAACATCAATAAACTTTTTCTATGCTCCAAAGAGACCCCGTTTGACTAGGGTATCTTCCATACATGTAGGAGATAGATCTTTGCCTACCTACTATATCCTCTGAATGTTTGAGGGCTTAGAAGGGGTTAGCTTAGACATGTGTTTTGTCTACACACTAACAGACCGGCTAAATTTCATAGCAAAGCTTCGTTGTTATACTGGACAGTAAATGAAAGAACCTGTTTAGTAAAGCACGGTCCCTCTGTTTTTTATATCGGAAGACTTAATATTGAAAATATTGCTTTTGAAGCTCGAGTAAAACTTATACTCCCCTTGTCAGGGTATTCAATGGCCTTTAACAACTTTAACGTAATTCATTTAGAGATAATTGTCGTTAATTACCGTCGTTGCCTGCCTGTGCCACTAAAAGAACGAAATTAAGTAAAGCCTAGTTATTTTCCTCTGTTGTTCGGGAAAACTTTGATTCTGTCTTAGGCGTTGTTGAAAATATCGACTGCAATGATGCTTAAAGAAACCTTGACAAGCTGATCGAACGAACGACTGAACTTGCATGAAGTGAGTATACAATGAAATATGTGATTCTTTATTAGGTTACTAGCAATATTTAGTATAATTTGTACCTGGTTAGTACTTGCTTGTTTCATGTTGTCAGTCAATTTCTCCTAGAAGCTATCAATTGATGGTTTGTACCTCTGCTTGACACACACATACATACAAACAAACAATTATTAAAGAAGACGATTGTTGAAACGTATTATAAAGTGCTCCTCTCTGTTTATACGAACATAAATAGTTCTATACTATTAGCTTTTGGAGAGATTTACGTATGTGTATATATTTTGATGATCTGAATGCGAAACACATTAATAAGCTCAAGTCTCTTATTAATCCCTGTTTTTCGTCTTGGTACATTTTTATGAGTTGATTTGATCATCGCAATAACATAAGTCTAGTCTGTAAACTCTATACATCTGTATCTGAGACTGATGAAGGATTAAGCCGAAACAGAAAAAATTAACGAATTTCACCTTACCACCGCCGCGTTTCGTCTCGCAATACCAAGGACTT
>JANTCA010091221.1:0-13305 GCA_024741275.1 Chironex yamaguchii
AATAGTAATAATAGTAATAATAGTAATAATAGTAATAATAGTAATAATAGTAATAATAGTAATAATAGTAATAATAGAAATAATAATAATAAACTACTACTACAATCACTACCCAATTATACTAACAGTTACACTGATACCTCTACTAATAACAGCATGATTACTACACTACTTTAAACACACAAGGATCTACACGTTAAGATTTTTACTTAGACTATAACATTTATGACTCTTGAAAAATACAGACAGAGGAACAAGGTTGATAATCCTAAAAGACCTTGCGCTCAGCGGAGGACTGATGACCATTAAGTCAGTAAAATGAATTCTATTTGTACCGCACATGCTCGGGTCTTATTGAAGTTTTTATATTTTATCAGCATCCTCGTTAATTCCGGCCGAGAAAATTTCTTGCACAAGATTGTTTGCACTCTAGTTTATGTCCTAGGCATGTTGTCTCAATACACCCACCTGTCACCTCCAACTAAGTACATAAAATGACATCAGGGTGGTTAAAGACAGCAAAAATGACAGCAAGTGGATACTAAAATAGAGCTCCTGCTATTAACAGTTAGGTCGACATATGAAAACAGTAGGCCCTTGCTTTAGCTGACCGAAATAAAATGAGAATTTAAGTTAATGAAGACGAGATAAAAAAATATTTCAATAAACGATGATCATTTAATCCGCTGTCAGCATACAGTAATATGTCAGTTTATAATTTCCTATTTAATCTTTAACTGTATTTTAAGTTAGTCATGTGGACAGATAAAGTTTCATAGATACGTTCTTAAATTCTGCGTTGTTAATATCACTGATGTTGAAACACGTTGACAATAAAATACCATTCCTACCTTAAAAATCCACAAACTTGCTCTTTGCTTGACCTGAAAAATCAAAGAAGCAATCTAAAGTTTCGTGTTACCAGTACCAACGAAAAGAATCGCAATTCTAAAAAAGTGTACATAACTTACACAGTACACAATAAAACTTAATATTTTGGAAGCTAAATTTTGGAGCATTTTTATAAGGCATTGCTTTCTTAACTATATGATTGATTCATAGTTATACCTGAGGCCCGTGTAAAATTTGGCAAAACTGGATTTGTCATCTTCAAACCTATAGAAATTGATCAGCAAAAAAAGCCGTGAGAAGTGCAAAGTATCAAAGCCTACGATCAATGTCTGTTCTAAGCGGCGAGACAAAAAGAATAATAAACTAAATTTATAAAACCATAGATAGGAAAATTTGATGTTGAAAGCGTCACGGTTCTTATAAAATGACCATTTTGAGCCATTACCTGATATTCATTTTGCTTGTAACTGAGTTTGGACTTCGATCGGTCAGACATTTTACTGTCAAAAGGACAGAAACGATAAACCACATTGAATTAGAGAATTTGAGTATTCGTTGTATTTTGGTTATGTTGGCTCAATGTGGCCACCACAAGCAGAACGGTTTACAAAGGAAAAGTATTGTTTGTATCACACGGTCATCGGTTGGGTGAGAGCTGTAAGTTCCACGCCATACTATGTTATAGCTTGCGTTTCAAATAACATTCCAGGCATTCTGGCTGGTTAAGAACAAGTTAGAGAGGCAAGTTGACGAGCAATTACACAGGAGCCTCCCAGAGAAGGTAAAGTTGCCCGCTACCAGTACAAGGATTGACTTTGTTTGTAACGTATGGTAAATTTGAAGGGTAAATTAGTATTTGAAAATGTGTAAAGCTCATACTAGAAACAGTTATGTAGGCTCGTGCATATTGCAAAAGTTCTAATCTGCTATTTTGTCTAATTGTACTTTCGAGTTGTTATTCACAAACTTGTGTCAAAAAATAATCGTTTAATATATTTTCTCGTCTTTTGTAGCTTTTCAATAGTGGATAAACCATATATACACAATAGTTTTGGGGTACTATCGTCGTAGACAGGGACAAGTAATACTAGCCTTTTGCTTGTTATTGAAGGAAAAGTAAGAAATCGGACAACTAATGCTACTGCGAGGAACAATAGGACGAAAAACGTAACATCAAGTCAGGTGGACTTGTAAAAGCAGTTATCTAGATTGTACTCAGATGAAGACTGATAATAAAGTACTTTTATTTAAAAGGATAGTTCACTGATTTAAAGTCACATAGTGTTCTAGAAGCAGATCAGCTAGACTTGTTGACTGACAGCGATAAGAAACAATCACTTTTTCGCTGCGCAAGGATTGTATAGCAATACTTGACGATCATTATGAGATAACACAGAAGCAATCGAGGACTCAGTCAAGACTTGTTTTGACAGTGGCCAAGAAAATTCTGCAGCGCTTGTCAGCGACGAAAAACGTCAGTAGGAGGTCAACTCGAGGAGTTCCGGAAAATAGATATCTTTGGACAGGATAAACATACAAAAATTGGTTTCGAGTACACATCGTTGTGAGCGAAGTTAAATGTGTCAGCTATTAAAGAGTTTCCTACAAATCAAGCCAAGTTTCATTTTTAACTCAACAGTTTTGAGGACGTTTGAAATTTCTCTTATGTAGACGGAGTTACTCGCTAGCATCTACAACTTTGAAACACGTTACAGAGCACGTTTAACAACAACTCAAGGAAAATGTCCAACGAATGCCAAACAGTTTTTCCTAGCAGGCAAAATTTATCCGAAGGAAACAGGGCAGCGTTAACGTCAATCAATGTTCTCGTTGCTTTATCAAACATTGTATCGAATTTGTTCCTGATCTTTGCTTTGAAAAGAACACGCCAGCTAAAGAAAGTAGCTTGCCAATTCATATTATACTTGTGCATCTCTGATTTATGTGTTGGATTTTTGCTGCAGCCAGTAGTCTCGGTATTACTTACAATGTTCCTAGCAAAAGGTGACAATCACTGCCATATCGAATTAGTGGGACAGGCACTGTCTTTCATCTTCCCTCAGATCTCTGGAGTTATGATTATGATCATTTCTCTCGATCGGTTCCTTCACATGCGATTTTTAAACCGATATTCAACGATCATGACCCAAAAAAGAGCGATTTTTCTTGTTGGTATGAATCTTGGCCTTTCAGTTATCATTACAACCTGCTCCGTCTTGCTGAGTGTCTACAAAAAGTTCTTCTGGTTTAATGTAGTGTTAGTCTCCATTGACACAAGTGTTGTGCTTCTCATCTTCATGTTCTATACCTTCACATTTCAATCCGTGCATCGGCATGCCGAAATGCTGCGTAAAAGAACCCACAACAACAGCATCAAGACAGAGAGCCAGAAGAAAATTCACTACCTTGATTTGACCCTGGCCAAGACAATGGTCTTCATTCTCACCTCCCTTACGCTATGCTACACCCCCTATTTCATAGTTGGGTTAGTCTGGTCCTACTGGAGATACTATGAGGAAAGTGAGACGAGCTCAAGTCTTGATGGCTTACTTTGGTGGTGTTTTATTCTTGTTTACCTTAATTCAACACTCAATGCAATGATTTTCTCCTTCCGAAATAAGTCTGTCCGGCATGTGATCTACTACTTCGTACAGAAAAGGGAATGCATTTCGGACCAGGGAGACGGGAGACCGACTTCTACAACAGAAATGTAAGATGGAAGGGCAACTTTGGCTCGTAGACAAAAAGTAATATTCACCTGCTTCGGTAATTGGACTTTTTAGTCAAATAAGATATCCATCAGTAAAAGGAAATTAAATTTATTGAACTACGTGAAAAGGAGCATTCTCACACTTGTTATGGCGGGGACTTTACCATCCTAGATGTCAAATGGAGTCGAGACGTATTTAAACATGACAAAGCATGGAAGCGATAGTTAAATCAAGGAAGTGTATTATCTTAGAGAGATGAACAATTTGAATAGCACTAAACTTCAATAGGTCACAGCAAGCTCACACGACTAGGTAGAATTCCTATTTACAAAACACTGCAACTGAAAATGTTTTATTCAAAGGGAAACATACTTGCAAACAACATCAACCAGAACAAATCGCTTTCTTGGGCGACAGTGTACTGGTTAAAAACAGGTCTTTAGTAATAACTTTAAATAGAAGTAAAATGGAGGTTTTTGGTAGTTTTAGCTAGTTTAACTTGTTGATGAATATTTATGGTGTTTTGGCCATGGTGCAACTATGTAGATTGTGTCTAGGGACGAATCTTTAAAATGTCAAACTTAACTACGACATTTTGCAAATACACTAACAATTATCCCAACTGTGTATACAGGTATAAAGTATTGATAAATGTAGCACTTTTACGAAGAGGAAGTAGTTAGCCAAAAGCATCTCAAAGTATGACGCATGCTTTCATTAACTGCGGGCAGCAAATTATACCTGCGGCCCCGTAAGTTAGCGACAAGCTTAGCAAGGGAGATACACCAAGCCAAGATTTTATTACATGAAGAAATAGATCTTGTGGAATTGGCTCACAGACTTTGTTGTTGAAAATAACGAGTTGCAAATGACAAATCCACCCTGTTCAGTAAATAATCGGTTGGTTAGTAGTACCTTCAGTATTCTTTTACTTCATTACATTTTTTCCTTTGTTCAGTGACTTGTAAAGTTTCTCATCATTCTGCTTATCGCTAAAAACATACCAATGAGACTTTTATTGTAGAAATTTCAAAGGAAAAACTAAAGCATAAATCTTGCGGTGAAGGTTGTAAATAAGTCGAAAATTGTTACTAAGCTGTATGGTAGATGAGGTTCGCATAGGAAATTAATATTGTGTACAATAGAATGTTGTAGGGTCACAAAGACTAAGTAGAGTTGAAACTGGTCTCGTGAGAAATTCTCTTTACTTGTGTCCTTCATCATATCGGATAGATTCGAATCAAAGTGTTTATTTTGTGTAGCTGATGACTGGTGTTGACGTGGTTTTGAGAGGGTGTTACAAGACCAGTTAGACCTACGGAGTACATAGATAATAGAAAAGCACATGTCTGTGAAAAGAAATCGGAAAATTAATTTCCATCGAGAAGAATTGTCTTTTTGCCTCTTTGCCGGACACCGTTAAAAAATTACCGGTCTCAGCGGAAATTGAAAAAACTAACTGTTCAACACAGAGAATAAACTTTTAACAAGATGTTAGAATTCTGACTGGCTCGAGCTGGCTCTGTTTTGGTGATGATCGGGTTCAAATCCTAGATTTTGGATTAATTTGAAATTTAAGGTTATGATGTTTTCATAAAACCACAGCTAGTGAGGAACTCCTTATCGGGAAAACCAAGTTACCATGATGCCCATTAGTACAGCTTATTTGAATATTCAGAAAACTGAAAATTCCACTTGATCTCATTGGCTTGGGAGAGATTTGCGATCTCCGAGTGCTTCTAGTTTTAAGAATATTAATGTTACTTGATAACACAGAAACAGGAATAACGTAATATATAGTCTATTCTGTCAATCTTGATAAGGATGGACATTATGTTTAGTAAAAGTCAGGTCAACACAGAAACATGATGGGATGCACTATAGTGAGGTCCTTCAATCTTTCTGCGCATGTCTTTTAGGTGAATTAACAATAATATCTCAAAGCATCTACGCCCTACAAAATCACAATGTCCCAAGGATCACTTTTACTGAAGAACATACGCGTTTCAACCCAAAGAAAAATCCACACTGTTCCTGTATGACAGTGGGAAATAGAAGGCTCGCCCGGCTACTTTTTAGACGGCCCCTGGTTAAACGCACACCATTGTTGAGTAACAGATTGTGATGATCTTGTGAATAAGCTAAGAAGCACAACAGCCTCAATCTGACTTTGGGTCTCTTCAGCCTCAATCTGACTTTGGGTCTCTTCAACAAGTATAGACGGTTGATTAAGGAAGGCCACTCGAGTTTACTCTGCTAAAGAGTTCAATTGAACATACATTTTCTAATACTTGTGTAGGAATCAGTCACAGTCAATTAGCTCACCCAGGTCCCGAGTGAGTACGTTAATTACGTGTTACAGTTTGCACTTAGCCTATCAAGGATCCGGACAGGAGCAATATATTTTCATCTCGTAAGCAAGCAACAACAAACCGCAGCAATAGCATAGAGTGTTTGCTTTGCGTGCGGAAGGTTCTGGGTTCGAATCTACGCCGGGGTCATACTAAAGACTTTTCAAAATGGTACATAATCCCTCCCTGTTTAGCATTCAGCACTTACGATATACATTATGGAAGTTAAACACACAGTGCGATCAGTAGGACCAGTGCGACCAGTAGAACCAGTGCGATCAGTAGGACCAGTGCGACCAGTAGGACCAGTCCGACCAGCAGGACCAGTGCGACCTGTAGGACCAGTGCGACCAGTAGGACCAGTGCGACCAGTAGGACCTTACTGTAGCATTCACGGTGCTTGTACAGATGTGTGGGCCAAAGGAGATGGGTGCCATCCTATGCATCAAAATGGTAGGGGAAGGAACTTTGACTTTGAAGCAAGCAAAGATTCGTAATCCAGAGAAACTTGAGAAAATGTGAATGAGGATAGTTTCGGCAAGTTTATTGACTCAGTTCACATATTGTGGTCATCTTGACTTGAATTGAACCTAGTATTCAGGCAGAGTAGAGCCACGCGTTCAAGCAACATATAGCAGTTGTAAGTCATTTAAAACGTATAGCTATCCTTACGGGCCTCTATCACGTGTAATATGCACATTATATCATCTGGATGCAGCTACTTTCCAGTCTTCAACTCAAACATCTTTATCAGATCAACAAAAACCATTACCAGCATTGTCCACAAAACACGTTTATCAGTCATCGTCTAATTGGTTTAATTCTGTCAAAGGGCAAATTACATTTACCTTGTAACCTTCTTTCTCTGTCACTTTCCGCTAGTAAGCGAAGGCCATCCACAGTCCACCAGCATTTAGCAATGCGGATTACTACACAATACATCTGCGTGCTGTCTTTTTTTCGCACCATATGGCTGCCTAACTAATAGGCTAAAGTAATTCCGCAAAAAGAGAATTAAAATTTTAATGCCAAGGCGGTAATAAACAGAAGGCACATTTTATCGCGGTAGTAAACCGAAACGAACAAATGTTTCACGGGTCAAACTGGAGGAAACAACGGAAAATGTAAATTTCTCGTTGCTAAGTTTGACCACACATGCTTAGTCGTATTCTGCAGCCGTTACCATTACCAGGAACAAATGTTGCCAATATCTCATTTCACATGTACCTTATTTAAATAATACAAGTGGCTACGATCTTCTCTTAGTAATATGGTGTGACGATGCTGACGATTTTGTACGATGACTTTGACGACTTTATACGATGACCTTTTGTGACGATTTTGTCGCTTACAAACACACAATAAGATTTCTTCTTCTTATTATTATCATTATCACTATTATTTTTATTCTTAGTGCTATTGTTATCATTATTATTATTATTATTATTATTATTATTATTATTATTATTATTATTATTATTATTAATGCTGCTGTTGTTGTTGCTGTTGTTGTTACTATTATATAGGACTGGGCTAGGCTGATCCCGAACGTTTTTCGCTAATTGTTTTAAGGGAACACTTAGTAAGATTTATTGCACATATTGTTATCAATTTGGATATTCTGGGAGTATCAAAATGTATGCATTTGAGTGACAATAACAAACATGAAGTTTATCATTATTATCATTACAGATATCAATAGCACAGAACGTGATAACTCTGGAACCTTAAAATGTGAAGTAGTACTCGCTTCCACCGGGTGTCGGCATCAGGATCCGAATCGCTATTTCACCTGCGTCTGTATGGTCCGGCATCTACTAAAAGAGGGTATTCTGCAATATCTATACCCACAAGATACAAATATGGTCAAGTGAGTCATCTAGACCTTGCTGATGGGGTAAGCCACTAATAAACATGAAGTTGGACATAAGCTGTCCTGTAAATGTCCACTGGCAAACATCTACCCATTAAATATATCGGATTTGTTGAATATCCTTTTCAAGATTTGAGACTTACCTATCAAAGTGCATGAAATAAGGAATTCATAGGCCGGTAATCGTGTTCTTGTGCAAGGATTAAGAGTGGGATTAAGATTTGGCTTAAAGCAAACATACTGATTATCATGAGTAGATATGAAATTGGTAGAATTTGAATCATCTTAATGGTCCGGAACAGCACTACTGTGGCCAATTTCAGGGAGACTTCGCCGTTAGTCCGGACAGTTGTTTATATAAAATGGCAGCTAAAAAAGCACACATTTCTCTAACACGTGTCTAATTAGGTTATTACTGGAATAATTTTAAACAAAGAAAAATGTTACAGAACAAAGGGCAATCCAATAACCGATACGTTTTTTCTAAAATTTCTAACGAAAAAAAGCTGTTGCCTCCAAAGTAATTCTTTCCATCCACTGTTCAAGCCGTGAAAAAAATCAATGGCAAAAAAGGAAGAGAGGGCACAGCTCTCAAAAAGGGTCGCTTCCTTGTAAATTTCCTTTCTCTGTTCTGGGAAATAGTTACCAGCAATAACGTGTAGCTTTCTAAAAATGAATTATCGATATTTGATTGCAAGACATGCGTCACAAACGTCTCTAGCAGAACAAGGGACACGACTGCCACCAGGTCACAAAGTTGGGACTCGTCGTCTTCGCAGTAACAACAACATCACAAGCACTCTTCAGTCAGTGGTTTACTTCCCTTTCCCATTAATATCTCCAACGTGCCATCTGAATTTGCTTCATTGTTAATCTTAAGCGTATAAATGTACAGAGTCAGTTTATAGCTATTGTTGACAATTAATATTTCTTGGAATTATCGCTTACATTAACTTGGTATATGGCTCCCCGCCGGTTCTCTCTTCATGCGCCGAAGTAAGATTAAGTGCGGCGGTAGAGTGACCTTTCCTGCTATTCGCAACTGCGTTTGTTGCGTGTACTTCATTCTACTGCATTCAATGAAGTGAAACATTGCACTTCACACTCATGTTGTAGCGCAATAGATACAACGCGAGATAACAAATTTGATACCAATAAACATCAAGTAAAAAAATTCTCGGAAAACCGGATCTGGAGTCTACATCTAAACATTTCTTCATATATAGGATTAATTTTCTCCGAGTCTAAAAATAAGAAAACATAACTTGAGAGTTGTCTGCTCATGTCCAGAACACGATTGTCTGTTCATAAGGAGCTCTGCTGGCTTTAACAACAAACTCTTGAAAAGTAAGAACTAATGCAATTCCCACGAAATCTCGTAACTACTTTTATAAACTTACCGAGGTGCTATGTTCGGTCAAAGGAATAAGATGAGTATGCATTGGACAAAAGACCAGGGAGGTGTCCAAGCATCGCCGATTTTCAAGAGAATCTAGGGGTAAAACAGTTGAGACGGATATTTACAAGAAAAATAATTTAGATTGAGTAATAATCAGGGAGCTTGTCACATAATAAGGATATATTTGCTTGAATTATCTAATATTTGGTTGAATTTTTTAGGCACTACATAGGTTAGTATGGACTTGCTCTGTAGCATGCTTCGAAACTTGAGTCAAACAGCAATATCTGTCTCCAAAACCAGAAGCTAGGAAGACTCCACAAGTAAGCAAACAATATAAAGTAGATCAAAGCAAAGTGATTTCTACAGGCTATCAAAGTTAAACATTTTGTCATAATATGGAGGACTTAGGAAAAAAGAGTGTGGAAGCAATGATGCGAAAGAGGCACGGGGAAGGGAGTAAAGAGAAATAAAAAGACGGAGACCAGAGCAGGAGGAAAAATTAGGAAGGAGAAAACGGAGGATGGAAAAAGAAGCAAATTCAAAACGAGAATCAAGCCCTGGGAAAGGGAATGGAATGAAATGAATAAAATAAGAAGAAAAAGATCATGTAATGGAATCGGAAGAGTATGAAGAGCAGAAGACAAAGAATGACAGCGAAAGAGGCATAGAATAAAAAGACGAGGAAAGTCACAAACAAGGAGAAAATAAAACATTTCAAGAAGAAGTATATTTGAAATAAAATGAAACGAATAAAACGACCAGAAAGGGGTAAACTTGATCGAATGAGGAACAACAGAGAGCCCCGGGAAGAAGGCAGAAAAACAGCTGCTAATAAATGTAAGAGTGAGAAAGTGAAAAAGGAAAAAAGAAATCAAAAGGAGCACGAAGGAGACAGCATGACAGCAAGAAACTGATTGATCATTTGCAAGACTAACCTAGAAAAAGAAAATGAAAGGTGCTGAACTGAAGATTTGCACGATTTTCTAGGCAACATAGCACATGTGGACTACTGTTGGACATGTGAGTAAAGGTTTTGGATACAACGATGTCATTCGATACCAAAAAGAGTGAGATAACACACAAAACCACACAAAAATTCGTTTACTCCAATTATAGCAGTCATTTTTGCACGCCATTAGATTTTCGCTTACATTTTGAGTGATATTGCATCTGTTCCTTTGCAAATAATCAAATTACAAAATGAACAAAGGTTGAAAGAAGACCATTATCATAACGAAAAAAAACCAACAACAGCATCATGCATAGATAACATGACTAATTTGATATCTTAGTTATACACATAAAAAGTGACACGTCAAGAACAGTATGTAAGGTTGCATAAAGCAGTGTGGAACATACTACCAACGCCTCTTGGAACATATCAACAATGTGACAGGGGTCACAGAACGATATTAAAAGAGGATGGGCTAAGAATTCCTAACAGATAACATGGGCAATATCCTAGCATAAAAAATACGCGATGGTTTTCCCTCGAAACTACTATATGAAGTGTGATGGCTTCTTTTCACACTTTCATGTTTTTCTCATGTTTTTCAATTTACTGTATATATACTCTTCTCAGTAAAAAATTGGGGGCCATGGCCCCCGTCGATGCGGTCCCTGTGTCATCTTGTTCAAAGAAGAATTATCTAACTACGCTGTGACCTCCTGCACACATGTAAAAAGCTTGTTTTGGCAGTAGAAACTAGAGAATGATGCTTAGAGTAAGATATTCGAAATATTTTGCGTTGTAAAATAGAAGGCTTTCGAAAGACGTGATCTGTTGGGCAGCTCAGAGCCAAATCGGTATCCCAACAAAATTGTGTCAGTGCTAGAGTTTATGTAGGATGGGGTTACTACTGCCGTGTGGGTGTATGGAGAGACGTCTAGCAATTTCATGTGACAGGAACAATGCAGACGGATAACTACTGATGCGATTTTTAAAGAAAAACACGACGGCTGAGCATTCGTCATTAACTACAACATTTAAGTTTCCTTTCGTTCTCTTATTCTAACATGAGCTAAGTCTTATGATCACCAAGTATGTCAACACCAATATCCTAACTCCATTAACGTACCACGTTGAAAGAGATTATCTTTCTTAAACAAGCGCAGATGTGCACTATTGGGATAACCAATACCCAACATCAAATGGAACCTTGCACAATGATACTGCCCTTTATATGTCAGAGTGACACTTCACATTCCAATGTCTCAATCTAGACCACACTCCAATTAAGTTGTCTGGTCATAAATTGCCTTTTTGCTCTTGTCATCATATCTCCTGGCAAGTGGTTAAAGGTCACAATAAAGGTTACAATAAACTACTTTGTCTATGATCAATGATCTATCTATCCATCTATCTATCTATCTATCTATCTATCTATCTATCTATCTATCTATCTATCTATCTATCTAGCATGCTATCTAATCTATACGTCTTTATTAAATAACTAGAACGTACATTTAACTCGTTGACTTTTCTTTAAAACTGAATGTGTATACTTGTTAATGGAGAGAGAATGATCATATGTCCCGATGGCAGCTGCCATTTCACATACTGGGCGCAGTTACAAAATGCTTTTTGTATCTAAAAACACCTAACAGCTGGTATAAGGTACAAATTATATTTGAAACATGCTGCTTAAATTAAACCAAATAATTATATTTACCTCTGTTCTCGCAAACATGTCGTGGCACGGATGACCTTCGTGTTTCGTCTCGATTTCTTGTGTCGTTTTCTTAAATGAGTAACAAACTATTGGCGATGTGTTAGCGTGCTAAACCAACCATACTGCTCCATCATGAACTAGCAAAACAAGGAAAAAACAACAGGAACATCTCTCTTTTCCATAGAGAGATGCTATTCCTTTGAAAGGCAAAAAAAGTTAAATTCATCTTAGGATACTCGGCTCGAAATGCCTCAGTTGCTTGGATGCTGGTTCCTTTGGCTACCATGAAACGAAGGACGAAAGAAATCAATAGGTAAGCTTACAAAAAAAAGAGAATCTGGTTCAACTCCCATTTCGTCAACTTTTCTCTTTTATCAGTGATAGCGATAGTTGTCTTGAAAGTTCTAAAACAAGTGCAACTTAGCAAAACAATTCTGCAGTGATCTCCCAGAATCAACACCATTCTTCTCATGTATAAAATTTCCTGTGACGTATCTGCTGTACTATTGACACTCAATTCATGTCCTATTATGTGCAGCCTTGTCGTGTTCAAATAAAAACGTACTGTACTTCTAACGTCGTTGATCTTAATAAGCATTGTATCTATAAAGAGCAATATGGAGAAAGAAAATTTTTACCACATTCTTTGGCTTACAAGTAAACTAATTCTTAGAATTCTGAAGCAGGTGATGGAAAGTACAATCAAGATTAATATCCTAGGTGCTAGTGGGTCTATACATAGCTTTTGGGATGAGAATGATGACTGAAAATTTTGCATACACAAGGATATTCATACTTGTTCCCAGACACCATGAGACACTCTTCGCAACGTCTGAATATCGACAGAAAAAAATTGATATTGTGAATGTTCATGTATGTAATATTAAGTCAGGAAATAAAAGAAAAAAACTACGTACAAGGATAAGATAAGGATAGTACTAAAAATGGAAAGGATAAGATAAGGATACTACTAAAAATGGAAAGGATAAAATAAGGATACTACTAAATGGAAAGGATAAGATAAGGATACTACTAAATGGAAAGGATAAGATAAAGATACAACTAAATGGAAAGGATAAGATAAGGATACAACTAAATGGAAAGGATAAGATAAGGATACTACTAAATGTAAAGGATAAGATAGGGATACTACTAAATCTATCTATCTATCTATCTACCTACTTTACCGTCTATCTGTCTGTCTGTCTGTCTGCCTGTCTATCTCTCTATCTATCTATCTGTCTGTCCATCTATCTACCTACCTATCTATCTATCTATCTATCTATCTATCTATCTCCATCCATCTATTTATCTATCTATCTACCTATCTATCTATCTACCTACCTTACCATCTGTCTGTCTGCCTCTCTATCTATCTATCTACCTATCTATCTATCTATCTATCTATCTATCTATCTATCTATCTATCTATCTATCTATCTAT
>JANTCA010091223.1:0-13305 GCA_024741275.1 Chironex yamaguchii
CTTTCTGACGTTTCATACTCTGAGGAGTGTCAGACGAAAAAAGCTTTTAAGTAAAATGGAGTTTCTAAAGCAAAATTCTACCAGTTTTTTCTAAAACACGTTTACCTCTTTTTCAATAGAAAAGATAAGCATAAACTACGTACAATATACCAATGTTATCAAACTGTGATGCAAATCTGTGAAATAGAATGCCAATAGGAGTAAAGACATGCAAAGAAAAAACCCTGTAAAAGCAACAGATAACCTGGCTTAGTTTTATCAGTATTAGTCCTATTTAAAGACCCAGAAAGAATATTCAAGGAGACAACTTTACAATGGAATGCAAACTGAAGAATGTTACAGTCAAACAATACTATGAGGAGAGTATTAGAGATGCATATGTTGCAGGAATACAGTCAAATTTTAAATGACTTTTGGAAAATAAAACTTTCCACTTGAAACAAATGGTTTATCTGGCTAGATCTCTGGATTCTAAGTCTTATTCAACTCCAAATACACTCATCAATACCGCAGTTCCTTTGAGTCTTCCTAGATAGCCAGGGGAATACTCTAGCTGCTGCTACTTGGCCTGGACGTCCAGACACAACATGAGAGCATTATATTTCGATATGTGTGCAGCCAAACCCCACTGTCTGTTTGTGGCTTGAGCATCCTCAGCATGAAACCGGCTGAGCCTTTTGCACATATAACTGAAGCCATTCACCCTATCACAAGCAAATCTCCTTGCTACAGTACAGATAATTTGATGTATACTGATAGACAAGTTGAAAGGCGACTCATAGAACCAAGGAAATCTCCTCAGAGAGCAAAAATTGTTATTACCGAGGATGATAGCCACAAAAGAAGAGTTGCTATTGACTACTTCCAAACTATTAACCGCTTCACAAAGCTTGATACCTCCCCTATACCAAGGACAAATGACCTGGTAAATGATGCTACACAGTGCTGGCAATTCAGCACAATTGATCCATGAAGTGCATATCATCTGGTTCCTCTCAAAGAGGAAGATAAGCAATACACAGCCTTGGTGTCACATATGCACTTGATTGTATCCAACATGATATGACATAGTATAGAATAATCGTGCTGTATTCCTTAACTTGGATAATATGAAAAACTACACTAAAATGGGGGGCACATTGCGACAAAGTGTTGTAAAAAATGGCCAATTCTAAATTGAAACTTAATTCAGAAGGATCAAACAGAAGTTCAGGCTTTAAAGCAAAGTATGTTAATACACGTTTGCTTGACGTGCCTGGACAAGGGATGCATGATGAAGTATATACAATGCATTCTTCAGTTGTTAGGAAAATGAAGCCAGTTAATGTGGTTGTGGACATTAATAACAGGCCAGGTGAAATGGAAGTGCACACTGGTGCATCACGAACAGTAGTTAATAAATAAATTTTTGATGAAATCAAGGGCAAAAATAAGAGCCTAATATTGCAACCCACTTCAGTTAAATTTCGTACTTTCACAGGTGAACTTGTGCCAGCAGGTGAGGCAGGTGAATGTTTCGGTCAAATATAAAGATCAAAACACATCTGCTTTGTTATTTGAAGTTACAGGAAAACGACCAAACCTACTAGGAAGGAACTGGTTAAGTTATTTATGACTACACTGGACATCCTTATTCAGTTTAAACATGAGTGAGGATTTTACATCAGCAGGTGCTTATCTATGCTTGACGACCTCCTGTCTAAAATAGTGAGATTTTTCGACCCGAGTTAGGTACAGTGAAGGGAGTTAAAGCACATGTGCACTTACGGGAAGGAGCAGGACCAGCTTTAGCTGCAATACCCCATTCCGTAGCCCAAGGCCCCTTAAACTCATACTCATACTTCCACCCCCATCCCCTAGAAAATACCCACTAATGAAAGTCACGCTACGCCACTGGAAATGGATGCATCTGATGTAGCAGTAGCAGCTTCACTAAGTCAAGATGGCAGGCCTGTTGCTTTTCTTCTCTCGTTTACTACAGGGGGCAAGTTTACGTATGTCACAAAAGAACCAGAAACACAAGTTATCACTGAAGCAATCAGGCATTGGAAACATTTTCTGACAATCATACATGCTTGATCAGTGCAACCAAAGTAAATTAAAGAACAACAAGATTATGCATTTGTGGTTTGAGCTAGCATGTACTTACCCTCCAGAGGAGAATGTACTTACCCTCCAGAGTGACCTGTGCTCCGACATCTCAAGATTTACTGTATAACTTCCACGAGGCACTGTGTCACTCTGGTGTTACCAGGCTTCGCCACTTTGTTTGTAGCAAGAACTTACTTTATTATGGATAAGGTAAAGCATGCGACAAGCCATTGTTAAATCTGTGCAAAATCTAAGTTTTAATACAACAAGCCAGAGGAAGTCCCTCTCATCAAAGCAACTCAACCCTTGGAAAGGATGGGTATCAATTTCAAGGGTACATTGCCAAACAAGAGGAAAAAACAAGTATTCCGTACTTCACAGTGGAATCTAGGTTCCCTATTGTGTTCCCATGCTCAGCTATATCAATGTCTTTAGTAATTAAGTCATCATCTACTTTATTCTCCCTGTTTGCCATGCCAGCATGTGGTCATTCAGACTGTGGTGCATCCTTCATGAGTCACTGGTTATACGCATTGCTAAGAGGAAAAGGGATTGCTACCAGTCGAACAACAAGCTACAACTATGCAAGAAATGGCAAAGTTGAAAGATACAATTGTATTGTATGGAAGGCTCTGCAAATGTCTTTGAAATCTAAGAATCTACATCCAAAGTATTGGCAAATTGTTCTGCCAGATGCTCTCCATTCCATCTGGGCATTTCTCTGTACTGACACAAACAAGACACCTCATGAGTGCTTCCTCAAGTTTCCTAGACAATCCTCTTCTGGTGCATCTTACTTGGATGGCAGAAGCAGGTGCTCTTCTTCTCAAGTGTCATATCACACAAATAAAACTGATCCATTAGTTGACAAAGTGGAGCTATTCCAGGCAACCCTCCACTATGCTTTTGTCTGCTAACGTGATGATGGAGAGACAACAGCATTGACAAAGCATCTTGCACTCAAGCCCTTATCTAGAACTCAAGTCCAAATTCAGCCTCAAGACTGTGTGCTGGAAACTACAACTGCAGATTCTCTTATAGAACAAGAAGCACCAATGGCAACAGAACTCACATATCTACTCTAAGCATACCATTCTGTGGCAATTGGAGCAAATAAGGTACCCAGTTGATTGGCTTAATCTTTAAAGGAAAGGGTCAAGGTCATAATAAACAATATCAATTTGTATAGATGATTATATGGTTTTGCGTTCCCTGTGGCCAATGAGCCAGGGATTGTTAGAGTTAGTAGTCTTTTGGATTTGTAACTGTTTGTCAATTAGGCCAGATTTAATGTTGATCAAAGTCTAACTTTAGGTCAATATATAGTCATTCTTAGTACACAAACACATCTTTGACACAAAAATGCCATTCCATATAGTGAAGCTCTTATTATCAGCTTAACTTCAAAGAGTTGAGAGGAGATAACAAAACTTACTTGGTATGCAGATGTCACAAAGGATTCTCTGGAATCAGATTTATAAGGAGGATAGAGAATTTTTAGCATTATGAGCTTTTAGAACCAAACAGTTCAAAAGTAGATTTAGGTCTAAAAGTTCATTTAACCTGATGATGTAAAGGATTAAGATTGAGAAGAATTATATACATAATAGGCAACTTCAGGAATACAACAACATGGGTGTGGTAAAACGCACAAGTAAATTCATTTGTAATTCGCATGCATAGTTATTTGACACAGTAATAAGGCAGTAGATATTTATCCATTTATTGATCAAGATAATCACGCTACCAAATAAATGAACATCATTGTTGATATGTGTATCGGTCAATATAGCTCCTGCTTATAAGCAACTAGTTAGCAGTTTCTTCATAACTAAACTCTGATTTGTCAAAGTTGTCTAAACTATCAATGTCTGCAGGACAAAACACTTGTCTTCTGATGGTATACTGAAGGACATTGGATGTGTAGAACATCATAGTACCCCTTTACTTAAGCAAAATAATACTTTTTCATATGCAATGAAAAGTAGCCATGACTCAATTTGCACATGTGCCTAAGTATGTGTGACTCCATGCATCAAGCAATAAAGTCTGACATATTCGACACAGGAAATGGGAAAAACTTTGCCAGCAATGGAGTAGTTCAAAAACTTTCTCTGCAGTTTGTATCTGCTTTAGAGAACACCTCTATTACTCAGCTAAACTTTTCCATGCTTACTACACTCTTGATATCGATTTCAAAGTACATTTCTAAGCACTTTTGAAGACTAATACAAAGATATGATACTAAGATAGGACTTCCAAGGTCAGTGCCAGGGTACTATTAATGACAATGCAAATAATGATTTTATCTCTAGACTAATCTATACATCTGTAGGTCATCACCCTCTGTTTCATTTATGTGCTGGTAGTCCATTGCAAACGTCATTGTCAAACTAAGATGCCTAGCAGGTTAAGGTCACTTTGAAGCTCGCTTACCAAACCAATCTATTCTAAGTATCATGAATGCCGGCACCAAAAATCTGCTTGATCATAAAAGAACAGTTAAAACATGCAGGCTATCAGTTGTGCACAGATAAGGTGGTTCCTCAAGAACAAAATTCATTCTTTTGTTGTGGCAATCATTTCAACAGCTTCTAACTTACTAGTTACTGCTTTCATTGTCTGGGTTATATTGGTTTTCCAGACTGAGAACTGTGTGACTCATATTGGCTGTCTGCCTCAGTGCCAGTTCAGAACGTACTGGAATTTTCTATCAGGAAATGACTGTGTCATAGAACTATGTTTAGGGATATACTTTCTAGGAGTTACCATAATTAGATATGGCCTGATTTCAGTAGGAAAATCAGTCTTCTGTAGTCAACTGCTTTATAAATAAGGTAGATTGTTGACAAGATATTATCAAAAGGATTTTTACTCATTCCTTTGGAATTCCTGATTGCTGACCTTAAGTCAAAGATACAACCAGATTATTCACAGTGTTGCCACAAAAAACCTAGTTCAAATGCTTGCATACATATTTCTTAAATTCTAGCTTTTGCTACAATTTTTGGATATATCTGCAATCCATAAAAACCAAATGCAAAACCAGGACACGAACATACAAATTTTTGCCTTTAAGATATTGCTGTCATATGTGTTCTTAGAAAGAGAGAACTGTTTAAGTAGCACAAAAGTAACCATTCAGTGCATTATATGAAGTCTTAAAGGGGTAGACGTTGCAAAGTCAAAGCAAAGATGCTAATATAGTTAAGATCAAGAATATGATTGACACTTAAGAAGAATCAATAGTAAATAATGTCCAAGAATGTCCCACTCATGTTTGTAATATGTGCTGTTATCAGATTGGTAAATTATATGGTGGAATAATTTGATGCTAACCATAACCAATTTTAAGAATCATACAATGGCAGTACAGATCTGCAAGCATTTCGTGAATGTTGTTGCTATGATTAGTGCCAACAATCAGATATGGTATAATGTTCAAATCATTAAGATCAACCAATTGATTTACTACTTGTTTATTATTTTGTCGATCTTATGATGCCCAACAAGAATATGACTTCAGGTAACTGTGCAAACAAATTACAGCTTCTCCAAAGCTCTTTGGTTTTCTGATGCAAATTGGCAGTCCCATCTTCACGACTTTTAACTTCAATAAAATCACATGAACACCTCAGATACTTGCAATTTTAAGCCTATAAAGACCCTCTCGAATGGTGGGTGAGAGGACATGTTCAAAGTAATTGGTAAAAGAATGTGATTTTGTTTTGATGTTTTATCAACACCTGTGCAAATTATGATCATTACATGCCAATTGCTTGGCCAAGACCAGTGGTCTGCAAAGTGTTGGACAAAAATACAAGAGAAACCATTAATAATTAATACAAAAAACCCCCCGAAAAACCAGCTATGAATAAATTAGTGATCCAACAAGTAAATTTTTACAAAATATATAAATGACTACCTACAATGCCAGGGCAATAGCCATGGGCAAAAGATGCTTCCATACATTGTTGTTTAGGTCTATGTTGTTTAGTTTGATTTTCGTCCCATGTGTACCCATTTGGTCACATACAATAGTCCTGTCAAACAAATGATAATTTTTTAAGAATTCATAATTTTGACCTACCTTCATTAGCTAACACCACACACTCAATTGAAATTACCTCTAGCCTTTTCGACTTGCCCAATTTTAGTGATTATGATATTGATGAACAAATGCCTCAGACTATTGATTCTCGCTACTTCACTTTACCTGAACTCTCATCTGCATCATCATCCTTTAGAAATTTCTCTATTCTTTACACTAACATAAGAAATCTATCCCTTCATCATGATGAATTAGTATCTTTATCTACCCATCAAACCTTGATGTGATTGGAATGTCTGAAATATGGCATTCCCTTAATAATCCCTTATTATCAAATATTGACATTTTTGGCTATACCTTTTTAAGACTCGGTCACTCCCTCAGAGTGGTGGTGTAAGTCTGTACATTTAAGACTCCCTTACCTCTAATTCAAGATCTGATTTAGATACATGTACAATTGATTTTGAAACCGTGTGGGTTGAGCTAGAAAACAAGAGTGACAGAATGTCTTAATTTGTTGCGTTTATAGACATCTTAGCTCAGCCATTGACAACCTTACATCTTATTTTAAGGATTTTCTGTCAAAAATCTCTTCAAACAAGCTACTATTTATAATGAGTGATTGAAATATCAATCTGTTACATTATGCTTCACTACACCAACAAGTGACTTTGTTAACAATTTTTTACACATAGCCTTCTTCCTTGCGTTCATCATCCCACTGATAAAGATAGGCTGAGATAACAGTCTTCAATAAAACGAAATTGCCTTTTTAGTAAAAATATAAAAAGGTGCTTTAGAGAAAAGAAACAAATCAAACATGAATCATAACTGGACATGGGATATATAATTTAGTCATCAAACGTAACACATCAACACAAACGTTCGTCTGTCAAAGTTCATTCCACTTGGAATCTAAAGGGAACTATCAAATTAGTTATTATCCCTAACACCCACAAGAGGTTCTGAACAGAGAGCATCAGCTTATAGATAATATATACACCAATGCTACTAATGGTAATATATCAAGTGGTAATATTTTGATGTAAAGTGCTGACCATTTTCACAGGTTTATAATACTAATCTTAGCCATAAAAAATCTGAAATCACTCAAATAAGATTATTCCAAATTTAATGACGAAAAGTTTCTTGATGACTTCAATAATATTGATTTTGCTTATTTACAAAACAGTGGCATAAATTTGGACAATAAATTTGATAAATTTTTGACCAATCTTAATTGCTTGACAAATAGACATGTTCCAATTAAAAAGGGATGTAGAAAAGAAATAAAACGGAAAGTTAAACCTTAGAATACTGAAGATGATGAGAAACTGTGACAGAATTTCGCATGAACTAAATAAACAGCATACTTCTGATAACTTCAGGTTGTATAAGAAGTTTAGAAATCGTATATCTAATGAATTAAAAGAAAGTAAAGGAAGGTACTTTCATAATTATTTTTCTACTAATAGTCAAGATATGAAAAAACTCTGGTCAGGTATCAAGTTAATAATTTCTAATAAGTCTTCCACTTCTTCTTCAATTAACAAAATCAAAGGCAAAGATGGGAATGTAACATCAGATCCTTCTACAATGTCAGATATCTTAAAAGATTTTTTAGTAAATGTTTCTGACAATATCACAAAGACAATCCCAAAGTCTTCAAAGCCTCTTTTTGATTAGTTATCAAACAGAATTCGTGGTTTATTTTTCCTTACCCCTGTTACTTTTATAGAAGTTAATGATCATATCAACATTTTAAACTCTTCTAAATATGTAGGTCCTAATAGCATACCAGTAAAATTACTTAAAATCGTTAGACACTCTGTCTCACGACTTCTTGCAATTCTTGTGAATCCATCCTTCCCGTCTTTCCCTAATAAACTTAAAATTGCTAAGGTGATATGCTTGTTTAATACAGGAAATTCTGAGCTACCATCTAATTATAGGCCAATTTCTCTCTTATCTATCTTCAGCGATATATTTGAGAGACGAATGTATAGACGACTCTATAAATTCCTTGAAATACATAAAGTTCTTTACCCTTTACAATTTGTATTTCAAAAAAAATCACTCCATTGATTATGCTCTAGTGTGTATTACAGAAGCTGTAAGAGATACGTTTGATAATAAAAGATTTGGTTGCGGTATATTTATTGATTTACAAAAGGCTTTCGACACAGTTAATCATTGTATTTTACTTTAAAAACTTGAACACTATGGCATTCATGGGTGTGCTCTTGAGTGGCATAAATCATATTCTTCTGATAGAAAACAATATGTTTCCGTTAATGGCAGTCATTCTAATTTATGTACATTTACTTGTGGTGTACCACAAGGTTTTGTACTGGGCCCATTACTTTTTCTTATATACATAAATGATCTACTAAATGCTTCTAAGAAACATATTTGTTATCTCTTTGCTGATGATACAAATATCTACTATGGATAAAGATTTATCTGATTAAAATAGTAAATAAAGAGCTGATATCAATAAAGAAATGGCTAGGTGCCAACAAACTATCATTAAACATTGATAAAACAACAAAATATCAATTGATATTATCTTTCAGTCTCCATATGTCAATATTCCATTTGAATCAACTATCAAAATAGTGGAGAAACATCAAAAGAGTTAAGTTCATTAAGTTCTTAGGTGTCCTTTTGAATGAGCATCTAAGCTGGAAATACCATCTTAGTGAACTCTAGAAAAAATTAGCTGGAACATGTGGAATCTTTCTAAAGATTAAGCACTTACTCCCATGAGTGTTTTAATTTGCCTGAACAATCCTTTGTTCCTGTCCTTCTTACAATATGGTATTATTGTTTGGGGTAAAACATATACATCATACATTGATCCCATTTTCAAATTATAGAAAAAAGCTGTCAGACCTATCTCATTTAAGCCTCGCATGTCCTCTTCTCTTCCAATCTTTAGGGATCTTAAACTTTTTCAAGTTCCGGACTCCATCCATTAAGTTTTGTTTTTGATTCTGTTAATAAAACCTCACCTAGCTGCTTTCATGGCTTTTTCTTAATCAGTTCTTCTGTTCATCAATATTCCACAAGACGGGCAAGTCCTCGATTAGTTTACTTATTGCGAGAACTCCTACTTTAAGTAACTCCCTGTATACAATTTACTTAATCCCTCATATGCTTACATATTTTGTTAATTTACTTGTATTATTGTATTAATTTTTCTCCAACATTATTTCAGTAAATTGTTTGTTTGCTTTTTTTGAATAATAAAATGTATGTACAGAATTTAAATTATATAGGAACTGAACTGAACATATGTGCACTAATTTCAAACTTTGTAAAGTTTTTAAAAGAAATAAACGGAGTTATCCAAATCGGTTGAGTGTGAACTTGTTAGTGAAGCTACAATTTTACCACAATGCTTTTGGTTGAGTGGAAGTTCGATTGTTTGGAGAGTGCAGCCCATCATCCCATCATGAGGAGAACCAATTGGCATTAATGGAGTGGAGTATGTCATGTCATCATTGGAATAACCCATCAGGATCAATGGCAGTGGTGGCTGGTGGGGTTTTTCGTTGGGGGGAGGGGCAAATTTCAGATTTGGATGAGACCCCATATAGTTACAGGGGCCGCGCCCCTATTCCGTATGAGAGATGTTACATGAGAACAAAAATGTAACTTTTAGGTTGCTCAGGAACCTGGGCTTTTAGTAAATCTTTGATTAAACATGTTTACTTTATAAAAACAGAAGTTACAAAAGCAATGTTACGGCAAATGTCGCATCATAAGAGCAATACTTGACTGTGAGTTCGCCACAGGTGTAATCTGTGTAATCTCTTCCTTATAAGCTCTGGTCACGCCCCAGTGTGATAACAAAATATGGTGCCAAATGGTGTGCAAACCCTATTTGATGTGCGGTTCATAAACACCCCCCCTAATTCTCGCGTGTGTACCAGCAAGGAGGCCAAATTTAGTTACCAGCACATACCGAAAAGCTCAAAATTGCATTGGAAGTTGACGGAAACATCTTTACCTGCGCTGTTCCAGAGGGCGTGACGCCCACTTCACACCATATACGGGCCATCAGAGCACCGGGATATGTAAACATTGCAATAGAGTCAACAAGTTTCTAATTGGGACAACACCCTAAACTTATCGTCAATTTAATACAGGTTGAGTTTAGTACCATTCGAACTGAGACTGGTTTACGCTATCAATATTAATTCTTAGCCTAAATAAAAACCTGAAAATTACAGCTACAATGATTATCTCAAAACTGTGCGGCAGGAATCATGAGAATCTGTTAACCCTCGGGAGGACGACGTACGTTGCAGCATCAAAATAATGTGTCAGGGTCTGAAAGGAAAGGCCTACGGACATCATGTCCTTCGGCAATGAAAAAGTAAGCTAGACTCACCTTCACAACAACGCGTGGGAGGGCAATCAATCACCGGACGAGATCGTGCTCTTGTGAATGGCCTAGATCCATCCACTGCAGCATATTTGATTGTTTTAGCCATCCAAGGATTTATGAACTCAGTCACTACATGCGGTTATGGCAAAAGTCCAGTTACATCCCATTGGGTAGTCACCTTCAGCATCCAAATCGGCGGTCAAAAACTGATTGCCCTATTTGCCATCCATCAGAACCAGTGTATGGCAAATAAACAGACACATCATGAACTGGCATAAATTTGCATAATTATCCCCACATAAAAACCCTACTTTCCTACACAAAATGAGCGAGAAATCTTGCTAATAATTGCATAAAAATTAATTCAAAATTTTAGAGGACAGTCCTAGTTGCCGACGAAAAATTACCTGTTAAATAAGGCTGAACTTGCATTGACCGTTTCCGAGTTAACGGCGAAGTGTTATGAGGATCCTGAATCTGGGATGGGCACAGACCACAGACCTAAAACAAGGGGCGGATCCAGGAATTTTTCAAATAGACCTTTTTGGTTCTCCTTAACAACCGCGCATAGCAACAGGTTGAAGGGACAAACAAAGCCAATCGTTGTCAAGGGACAAATAAAGCCAAAACCTTTAGTTGTGGTGAGTGGGAAGGTTAAATTCTACTTATGTTTTTGTTATTCAGTTTTGAAAATGCCAAAAAGCTATATCATGGATTGATGGAGAAGGCTTTAAATTCATGAAATCCCTTTGCCTTCGAGATCTGGTATGATGGCTTCGGATCTGGCTTCGGCAAATGAAACCTTAACCCTGCATTTTTTCGGCAAATTGGTACATTTGACGATTTCTCCTAGTAATTAGTCAGCGCTCTCTACAAATAGTTGACACAACACAGATGTATCCTCAAATACTCTAGGAACAGCTAACATTAATAAATGAGAAAGGCCGTTAAGCCGGGTTTCCATATAGCCATAACTGTCACCTGCCATCTTCTATCGTCCCGGCATCGCAGTTCCCCAGGCACGTGTTTGAAGTACCTTTAGACTGCTGTAACAGCCAGTAAAAAGTTGAACTTGTTCAACTCTTCCCGGCGCTTACCATAGTCTCTCAGCTGGCTAGCGGTACTTGACACACCTACCTGCAGCACCGTAAGAGAACGTTTCCATAGAAAATAATTGCCTGCAATGTCGAGACGACGGTGGATGACAAAATGGCAGAAGGCAACCACAGGCAACCTTATAGCACCCTATAGCAACAGGATTTACAGTATTAAAGGAAGGCCATTATACGGAATTCTGCAAACTGAAAAATAGTACTTTTGAAAGGAAGAGCTTGATATTTACAGAAATGAATTGTGTTGAAATTCACAGACTCTTTGCAATTTGTTTTAATTTTGCAAGCTAGTGTCTAAGCAAAAGATCTTTTTGATAAAATCTAAGCAAATCATGGCGTAAAAATCGAGTTAAGAGAAGCAATAAAAAGACACTTCTCAGACATGGCACGCCCCAATGACCACGCCCTTTTCCGAAGAATTTAAAGGATTCAACCCCCCCCACCCCCCCGCATTCCTGTCTTCCCGACGGCCCTTCGGATACAGAGTCAGAAGAAAGTACCATAAAGGTCACTCAGGACTGTAAGAGTACCTGAAGACGGTAGACGACCGAAAAAAATCACTCGCTAAAACAAACCTATCCAGCAAACCGCGATGGCTGTGGTGCTTTCAAGCGGCTATTCACACATAAGACACTTTTGGCAAGGAAGATTCTTCACTGTTGTAGACTACAGTACCAATGAAATTGAAGCTAAAGTAGACAGTCATGGAGGTTGACTACTTGAGGCAAGAAAAGGAGTAACTAACGGCCAAAATTAGGTGCCTAGAGCAACATGTTAGTAACCTTTGTGCTGCGTACACAGACATCCGCTTTACTGGCAGATCTTCCAAGTATATTTGACAAGGCAGCAATTTTATGAGAAGGAGGGACCCACATGTTTCTCGAAATATCTTCCCTTTGCTTTTCTCGACTTTTTTATGTATTTAGATGACATTGTACAAAATTGTATAACGCATAAGGCCAAAAAAGCACAAATATAATACCAAAACAAGACCACACTACGTTGGAAACGCCGTTCACGGACCATATAGTTAGCCCTTCATCAAATGGTTGCCATTTTGAACGGGCCGTGTGAACACTGAAAAGGTCAAAAGTTGCATCCTCATTTTCCTTCTGCACCAAATGCGCTCATTGGCTGCAAAGACAACAAAACGAAGGGGACCAATGGTAAAGCGGGCGCCTAGTGCCAGAGCAATCAGGAAACTTTTTGAGACTACGCCCTTTTAATTGTCAGGAAACGCCCTGCTGGACAAAAGAATGAATAAAATACAACAGAAACATTATCTAACCAACCTGGCGCTGTACTTAAATATTTTTTGTGTGAACAATCTCACTGTGGTACAAAACTTGAAGATCGCCTTGAAAACTTGCGACATTTGCGCTAAAATCATACTTAAAAGCTTTTTTCGTCTGACACTCTTCAGAGTATGAATTTTCAGAAAGGAAAGTATATGTATATGGCAACCTATTTATACGAAACATGTAGCAAAACTAGCCAATCATAAACAGAAAGGAAACAAAGAAAGACAAAATAAAGAAGCAAAACGTTATTGGAAGAGTCCAAGTGAAAAAACTCTTCCTGCCTACAGAGTACTGGTTTTCTTGTTTTAATGTAGACAGACTCCAATACACTTAGATGAAAGGACGATCTAGCTG
>JANTCA010091224.1:0-13304 GCA_024741275.1 Chironex yamaguchii
AATACCAACATTGGAAGAAAGGAAGGGCAAGGAAATGAAAACTGAACAATTATTGGAATCAAAAAATAAATCAAGCACAAGCAAAGATGTAGTACCAGAACCTAACATGAAAGAAATTGCACCCGAACCAAGATACCCTCGCAGAGAAAGAAGAAAACCAGACAGATTCGTGATTGAACATTGAACTTACAATATCTGTTTTGATAGTTTTACTGATTTATGGTTGTGATGGGTTTTTCTATTTTTTTTAAAGAAAGGGAAAAAAAGAGGAAGAACAATTGTGTAGAACATTTAAAAGTGGGAGATATTGTTATGTATTGTGCAAGTAAAATTTCCTGCCTTTAAAACTGCCCTTAGGGAATCAAAATTGTATTTAAGTTGAAGTTATTGGAAAGAAGATGAAGTTGTTTTACACTGGAGCTAGGTTTGTTGACTGCGTTTGATCTATTTAATATATATACTGCCCTCCAAAATACATATAAGAGTCGGTTAGAAAATCCCGTTCTTGTTGTAAGTAGGGTCAGCATGTACTCTGCAAATTTTTGCTGAGATTAACTTTTCGGAGGAGGCATTCAGGTTGACACTGCCGCAACATACAATATAACTATCATTGTGATGTTGATGCTGACTCACTTAAATTAATGGTGACAAAAATTTATGCCGCAATGTTACACCAGGGTTATAAAGTGTTAAAAAACAAAAAAGTGTTTGCCTGAGGTGTGTGCAAATTGATAAACAAAGAGACCGAACCCAATGCCGGAGTGTCTTACAACTAGTTTCTTTGTCATGTATGTCACGTTGAGCTTGGCAGTATTTTGCCACCCTTAATCGTTGATGATACGGCAGTAAGGTTAGAAGTACCCAATGGCAACCTTAATTTCGAAAGCTATATGTAGGTATGTTAGTAACAAGAAGACAAATTTACTTTATTTTTGGCCTATATATACATTTATATTTTATTCATCAAAGTATCTTCATCAAAGCGGCCATTCTTTGACGTTTTGATGAAGATAAAATTAAAACGTCGAGGATTGGTGTTTTGTTATTTAAAGTGTTCATTTCTTGAGGTTTTTATATATTTAGTAAACATGGATGACTCTTACTGTACTTGATGTTTTCCTTTCCTTTACCTAACTTAATTGTTTGCTTACTTTCGTGTACCCTTATTTACTCACTCGCATTCTCACTTAGAATAACCGTCTGTCGATCAGTCGGTTGGTCGACCAGTCCTTGTGTTTGTGCAGTCGGGTAATGAACTGCTTTTTAAATACCAACATAACAGCATATCAGCTAATATTTTATTTTCGCCAAAGGTAACTGAGGAGCAATGGGATATGTTAGAGTCAATGATCAGAGCAGGAAACAAAAAGTCGAAACTGTGAAAACGATAGTTTGGAACATGTTTTACAAGAAGACGTTGAGACAACGGTGATAGAGACAACACCAGATATTGACGAGTTGCAGTCTGCGTTGAACTTTGTTTCTGATTTCTTTTGGTTGGTGTAACATGTGGATTATGATGAATTTATTCCTACAATTGGGGGATATCTGACGTTTATATTCATGACAAGATAATGTCCGAAATCGGGTGTCAAATCATGTCGAGTAAAGGATTCGTGTATTCCTTGCGTTCTTCTCACCAATTTTGAAATGCAGATTTGATGCTTGGAAATGGTTTTGCAAAACATTTTAAGCAGAAAGGATGCCGTCGAGTTTTAGACCTCGTTTATACGACTTGTATGGTAGCATGCCCGTATGCAATGATCTCGGCATCATCTCTTTTGTTTTTAGGCTAGCTGTTTACACGATACCGGTATCATGCCGGCACGAGAAGGTATGAAACTGAATCAAAACCATGTCGATAGCCATACCGGTACAGATGGCCGTACAGCTACAGGTTCATGCGGCATGAAAACGACATCGTGTGTACAGCCCATGCCGGCATGTTTTCATGTCGTTTTCGCCTCGAGGCTAAAAAAATACTCAAAGCGAGGGTATTTCGCAGCCAAATAAGCGCGGCAATTTTAAAATTGCGAACAACATGGCCATGCCCAGAAGTCACAGTACAAGTTCCTACTATGACCCCAACCCTACAAGTTAAGTTAAATGTAATCTTGCAGACAGTTACTGCTTGGTTTCTTTGTTTGATTTCCAGGCCTTCTTGTTTACTCTATGCATTGACACCTTTTGGAGAAGCAACGCCCAAGCACACAATATACCATTCATGTGACGTCACTGCCATTGTCTAACCGAAGCTTGTCAACAAGGGCACAGATTAGCCCATGCCAGCATGGTTTCATAGCAGTATGAAATCATACCGGCATGCTAATGACATCGCGTAAAAGGGGACTTACTTTAGCGTTATCTGTTGTAAATCGAAAACGCGAATTCCTGGAGACAGTATCAGATTTCAATCTATGTCCTTTTTAGCAGTATTTTAGTAGTAAGCTTGTTACGAACGTAGCTCGTTCTTGCGCCACTGCGAAGTAAAATATTGTCATAGGAATGAGACTCAAATTACCTTGTGATGTAAATTCATACACGCAATAACAGGCTTCACAATCGACTAAGCTCAGGCGATTCTAATTTCATCTCTCCCTGTCGCCACTCTTCTATTTAGCCAGCATCCAGAAAGATCGTGTTATTGTTATCAATTCGAGGCACTGAAGAGCTACTAGGAAGCGCTTGTTGCCTCAGTAAAACCACGAGTATCATCATCCACCCCCTGATCCTAATCGTCATCATCACCATCCACGATTGTCATCATCCATCCCCTGCTCCTAATCGTCATCATCACCATCCACGAGTATCATCATCCACCTCCTGCTCCTAATCATCATCATCACCATCCGTCAATCATCGTCAGGTTGTCGCACCTTCCATCACTAAACCCACTCACATTACTGCGGACAAGTTCTGTTTGTGTATTTAGCATCATACAATGCCATGAGGATGGAAGGCAGAGGATGATTTTGTCTCTGACGAAGTAACATTGGCCGCATAGTAGAAGACGCGATTATTTTCATGTCAGTCATACATGGCGTTTACCTCCAAACCCGTATTCTAAAGATCCATGAGATATTTGGATCTCATCTTATGATCATACGTATTGTCGTGAGATCGAATTGCAATCATATCCTTCATAATTTCGGTAAATGACCATCTAACGCGTTCCCACGCGTTGCACCCTCAAAACAGTAAACATAAACGATCTTTTTGTGGTACAAAATTTGAAAATCGATTCGAAAATTTGCGGCCTTTTGCTAAAACATACTTTAAAGCTTTTTTCGTCTGACATTTCGGAGTATGGATCGTCAGAAAGCACAGTATGACACCTCATACTACCCATCAGACTCGACTGACGTACCGTGTATAGGCAAAAAGCAGACGATAGGTGCTATGGTCAGATAGTAAAGCCCCTTGCACTAGTCACACGCAGACAGCACGTAGAATTCCAGCCAGATAACTAAACGTACCAAAGAAACAGTTTTTGGTATATTAACCCCCAAGATTTTCATGGCCATAGCCCATGTAGCATTGGCGTTTTAGACAGTTAAATGTTGATGGAAGCTAACCGTTGGCGCTCATCAAAATAATGACAGAAATGATGATGACACACTTTGAAACCGTTTGAAGACGTAGAGTATTTATTAACTACTAACTCATAGCTTAATGCAATCAGAGGCTATCAGAGTTAGGATTCAAAAGATTGCTACGATTTCTCTACAACAGAAAACATTCCGTTTGTGAACTGTTTTAACAATTTTAGGATAATGCTTGTTTTGACTGTTTTCCTAACCTTGTAGATCTCATAAATAGCATGTTTTTCTTTAAACTCAGTAATATACACCGTATCGCATTATTGAGACTTTCCTCATGACATGTGCTTGTCAGGAAATTTGGGTATAAATACCGTAAATCCTCAAATGGCCCCCCCCCCCCTCGACTAAGGCCCCATCGAAAATATCAAAAAGCCCCAGGGTGCTAATTCGAGGATTTTCGGTAACCTTTTTTAAAACTCTGATAAATACCAAGTGTATGAAAATAGCCCATGTCGATAAACCCAATGCATACATACATACATACATACATACATACATACATACATACATACATACAGACAGACAGACAGACAGACAGACAGACAGACATACATACATACATACATACATACATACATACATACATACATACATCCATACATCCATACATACATCCATGCATCTATGACACATGCAAACAGTGGCATACTCATGTCTCGAATGTTTTTGTTCATACGCATGCGTAGTTATCCTGACACAAGGTCATGTGATCTACCGACAGTCAATACCTTATAGTTGCTGTAGTGTTGATGTGTGTTAATTATGTAAATGTAGGCTATGTATTTTAAGATTTAGAGTCAGTATCAAATTCAGTCAGCGTGTGTGTAATTCGTACAATGAAAATCACCCCGATAGATTTAACATTATGGTGACGAGGACCATTTTCTTCATTATGGCTACATTAACGTCTTTTCCGATTTTTAATGCTGACAATCGCTGCCCCCGCAGCCCCGTGGTTCTGGCGCCCCAGAGTGGTGGTCAAGGGTTGGTAAGTTGTGTATCAAATTCCGAAACATGCCATTATTTCAATTGTAAAAATCAATCTTGAAGGGAAAGTGGGGAATTGAGCCCCTTATCTCAATATGTACTATTGTCCTCTCTGTTATAAATCATTTCTTAACAATCCGCCTGCGACCATCTTAAACCTATTCTACATTTTCACATTCACATTTGATAACATTATTTTCCATCCCTCCGAGTAACCTTTTTGTTCCTGCAGGGGCGGGTAAACGAAAACGAGACCGGATCGAGGTTTATGTTTCTTGTTTAGAGCATGAGTGTGATACATTCCCCCCTCCCCCTCTCCCCCCCACACATTTTCTGTCAACTTTGTTTTCTGTTTTATCTGTATTTCTAAACAAAAAGTCGAAAATGCTATGTTTTCTTGGCTCGTAAGCTCAAGTATGAACAACCGTTATGTCTCGTTTCGAAGTGTCAAATGTAGGTTCCGAAATATCAATCTGAGGGCTGGAAAAAGACGTGGTAACTGCTGATTTCACAAACTAACCCACTTCAGACAGCTGAATTTATCAACGTACTAACTACGACTTCTTTTACAAACGTGAGCCGAAAGCTGTCAAATGGTAAGTGTTCTCAAGTGTATCAGAAATTACACAAATTAAAAATGGCCCACCTTACAGGTAGGAAGCTGTTTTGGAGGTAGCAAAATTAGTTATTCACACAAACACAAATTTTCTATTACAGTCGACTTAAGTTGTAATTGAAGTGTAAACACTATCCAGGGACGAATGTCTGGCAAATAAATATGCTCAAGACAAATACATTGGCAGTACAAACATTAACTGACGGTTGACGAAAGTCACAATGCGAAATAACAAAAGATCACCTGCTGTATAGATAAACTGGATTAACTCACTTTTCATGAAACGACTTACAACAAACATACAAAACGAACGTCTGCAATGTGACTTTATCTTTTTGAAAACATTTTGTGTTGCCCAATAGCCGTCAGTTTTAATAAACATCTTTCTAACAGTGAAGTACAGTATTGTAATTTGGGTATGTATCGATTTAAAATCTGGCGAATTTACCAGACCCCAAGTTGTCGTTTCACATTTACGTAGCTAGCTCGTTTTTGGAGACGAAGTTCTACAACATAGCAACTTTCGAGTGAAGACAAACACAAATACATGATCGTTGTCGTTTCCGATCCCTTTACCTGTTTCTCGTAGCAGCAGTCAGAAAGACAGATAGACGTACTCTAACAGGATGCAATCACATTTAACTACAACTGTGGCATTGATGTTTGTTGTGGAATAACGCTTATTGACAATGTGAATTTGGTCCATCAGACAGACTGGATATGATATATTTTTGCCAGGTAACGTTTTGACTGTCAAATTAATAGAATATTTTTTTGTGGTTGATATACGTGGTAAGTGTGTTTTTGAGGCAAAGGCAGTTAAAAGTACAACTTATTAGTGTATTATAAACGTTTATTCAGTAAACGAGTTGATGACATCCTGCTGGTGAGATTGACTGTTGCTGTCATCAAGAGGCAACCGGAAATGGTAACAGTATGGTATGATAGATTTGTAGTTTGCCACAGAGAAATTTTCTGGCACGCAAGCCTTAAAACTCATGGTTATCCACAGTTGGAACGGTAGAGAGGTAGCTTCCGACGTCGGCAACCTATGTTGTAGAACTGGGCAACGTTTGGATGACACCATACCACAACATAGACGTTGCTATATGTAACCTGCCTGCAATGGAACTACGCCGTAGTATACCGAATCAGACACAGCGTACAAAAATGTTTTCACTCAATATATCAAGAGGACAGTTTTTACACAATTCATGTGTTCGATTAAAGAGTATGTTCATTTTTTGCCTCAGTTTTTGTGCATAAATCATTGTTTTCCCCAGCAAAGTTTTCTGTTGTAGTACTAAAATGAGAGAATAGTAACGTCATGTATCTTACAGAACATGTACTCCAGTATTAAGGTACGACATTTCTTCTTTTGCTAATAAAGAGACCACATGTAACAACGGTGTGAAAGACGAGAGTGCAAGTGTGAAAACATTCTCTGCAGCAGGTGAAAATTCAAGCAATCAAGTTTTGATCTCCGTAATAAGTTATTTTACTGTTTTATATACCATACTTGTCATTCCAAGTCATAATGTGTGGCCCACGTAAGATCTGTGCCAAGATAAAAAAGGTCACTTTAGATGTTGGTTAGTATTAAGCTTTACCAAACTGGCATGGAAAAGAACAATGTGGCTCTAAGTGGGTAAATTCTCTGTTCCTTCAAGAATTGCAGTCGCAACACGTCTTTAGTGGAGAAAGCTAAAATGCTTACTTCTCAATTTAACAACCAGTCAAAATGTTGTATCCTTTAACATGCATTAAAGCAACTGAAACAGTCTTGAATTTGTACTTTGTACTCAGTAATTGTCCATGCATTTCTGGCGGTTTTTATATGAGACAACAGCTACGGTATATTTGAAGGATGCATCATAAAGACTGGCAGCAGGTCAAGTTTCCAAATGGTCTACACTAGTAATCAAAAAGAGAAGATATTTAAAAGGAAAACGACCAATGTATCGCTTTTTGTATTCGCTCGCAAACAAGAAAATGTTTTGCTTTAGTCAATGCAACTAAGAGGGCCTTCTTTGACTCCGTGATCTTCTCGGTATTAGTATTAGTCATTTTTTAATTTATCTATACCTTATATTTTATATTTTGATGCAAGAAGCCATTTTTGTCAGCCATCTTGCCACCAAAATACGTTTGCAGTCTCTAATAATCTCCATTGTACCGTTTTCTATTGCCATCATCAGAACGAGAAATAATTTATTGCAAATATCAAAATCGAAATGTGAGAACTTATGTTTCATGTCAGAATTTTGTGCTAACAAAAATGGCAGAAAATGTTAGAAACTAGATTTTTTCGTACTAGACAAGCGCATTAAGATATGAAATGAGTATTTCTTGCTATCAATTAAAGATACAATCAGCTTTTCGCAGTGTATCCTGCCAGCAATATTTCCCAACCATTGGCCGAAACTCTACATCATTTACCACTCGTTCAGGTTTTGATATTGTCTCATAGATATGATGGTAGCTGAAGTTGTAATTCCCAGCAATCTTGAAGGAGGGTAGTTTGCCTAAATATTGGTTCCCAATACTGTGGGAGTTTTTTGTTTGTTTCGTTGGGTTTTTGTAGCATGCTCGTTACCGAGCAAAGCTGATTCCCATGCCAGGGTTAGGCAATTTACTAGGAAGCGAGCTCTTTATGAGAGTGGGCTCCCGTGACCTTCTCTCACCAATGGTATTTTGTTTGTGGTGACGCGGATTCGAACTTGCAACCACTGGCGTGCAAGATCGTCGTCTTCTCCACTATACCACGGCGGCTATACTGTTGTGCGTATGAGTAATTTGACCCACGTCCGTGCATACTTTCGTTTGCCTTGCAGCAAAGTAGTTGTTTCTACCAATGATGCGCAGAAGTAATGCCAAGGCTCAGAGCATTTCACAAATGCCATTTCTTGCTTGGCGATTTAATTGTAAGATGAAACTGGAAAACAAAGCTTCATTTATACAAGTCTCATTCCCGGGGTCAGTATCCCTGTCTATTTCTTCTAGATTGTCCTGAATGGCAAAGAAAAGCTGCCGATAATGCAAACGAAGGTTTATCACAGATCAAATGTTTTAAATTGAAAGTTTCCAAAATTCCTAGACGACTGGCTGCCCGCGCCTTTCAATATTCAATATTTCACCTCTTTAATGGAGTACATGTCAAGGATGCACTCGTTGTTGTAATGCTCATGGTTACCTAGCGACCCACATCAATTGGAAAATTATTGTATGAAGCGATTGCTTTGGTTAACTTTAAACGTTAAAATGAAAGGAAATCATTGAATCAAATTTCCATTATTAGTGGATTTTCCAGGAAATTCAAAATTGACTACAGAATTTCAACGTTGACTCTATTTCTCGTGACGTATAGACAGACCACTTAACAGACACGTATTTTTCCGCTGTCTGACATCAAGAAGTTGTCGACAGGACCTAGGGTTTCATTAAACATTTGCTCATGTCAAAAAATAGATTGCTTGCACTAAAGAAATACATTCCAATCATTTTCGTTGCCAATAATCTCATAACAACCAGTCTTGCTGACCAAAAATGAAAATCATGTCGTGTTTTGAGGGATGAATGTATGTTATGCTTCAGAATAGAAAATTCTTTTTACATCCATATCATATTTTTTTATTTTGTCAACAACCGAGGGTCGCTGTTGTGTCTCTAATAGACAAAGAAGCAACTTCGAAATTGGCAAGGAAAAAAAACCATTAAAGAAGACATGCTCTTGATTAAAAATATAAATTTCATCTTTAATTACTTCATACCATGAAGGTGAATCATAAGCTGCTAGGCGCACACGCATCTAAATGTGTGACATAAAGCGATGTTTACTTCTTAAATCTTGTAAAGCCAATATTTGTTTCAGTGGAGTTATTAAGTAGGAAATTGTCCTGTTACAAGCAAAAACTAGAACAACATTCCTATCGAATGTGCCTGCGAGCGTATGAGGCCTCCGTAAGATGTACGGACTCCAGCATGATTCATGACGTCATATATTCACACCTGAGAAACGAGTTAAGTCCGTGGTTAAGTCCGTGGTCAGAGCAGTATCCTGGAAAGATAAACTTCGTGCGTTTGGTCCCCGGATGAAACGATGATGTTTTTCAGTTTTTTCTCAAAACATTTCATTAATTCCAATGAATTACTGGTCAAGAGGTCATAATTTACAGATCACCATGACGTTATAATGCGTTTCATAAGAGAAGCACATCCAAAATGTTGGTACAACGATTAGAAAATATGGACAATAGTGTGTCCCTAAAGTGTTGGGGTGATAATGCCGAGGCAAAGATGTATGCAGTATGATCTTATTCGATGTATTTAGTGGCGCAATGCCATACAAAATATCCTTGTACTACTTTTAATCTGCGCATGTACATCATGACATCGTAAGGTTGCCAATTAATACGCTGCCATGTTTTCATGGGCTACAATTTGATACCCATCCCATCCTTGCAAGAAATTAGAAGCAAACAATTTGCGTAAAAAGTCGTAATTTTAAAAACAAAACAGGTCGATAAAATGCTTAAGATGAACATAAGTTGGGTGTAGCAATAATTGTGACCCCTCTGACAGTTTTTAGTGTACCTTATCGCAGCTGACAAAGATTTGCCTGCCTGTCGCACCTATGCTAGCAGTATTCATTGCACTGATGGCATTCAGGGTCGGCAAGGTGCATATTCGATCTTTCATATTTATTTGGATTTTTACTTTAAGACGCGTTGAAGAAGACAAATTTATTCAAGCAAATCTTAAGCCCCACAATCAGTTTTGATGTCGTATGCTGAAACGCCAGATGCAAAGCAAACTTGTCGGGTTGAGGTGGAATGAAACACATTTAAGTAAAACCTCGTATTCTATCAAAGACGTACAATTATAGCTAACCTTGTATTCACATAGCCAGAACGCAGCCATCGATACGGTTTTCCTTTCCCTGTTGAAGCTTTTTTCCATCTCTTTTCCATTTCAGATTTTTCTTCTTGTTGTTCCTTTGCTACAAACAAACGGTAAGATATATCAATTTCAAATGATTAATTATAGTTATCACTGGGTTAATTACTGTATATTATTTGGTTAATATTCACAGTTTGCTTAACTAAACATCATCGGTTGAATCTAATTGCTATATTTAATTTTGAATGCCCACGTTCCCCTCCAAGATTTCTATCTAAATCTAGATGTCATTTTCTGCATTGATTTTCAGTATCACTGTCTACTTTATCCTCCAGTGTCATAGCCTACATCCACCTGAAATATTACTATTTGCATCCACGTTTTATAGAAATCACTTCCTTCATCTTCTGTGACCCCTCGTTATATTACAACATTGAAAATTTGGCATTAAGTATATTTAATCCAAAGGAAAAGTTAAAAATCATCAAATCTTTGGATTTTACTTTTAGTTTCATTCATACAACTTCAAAAAAGATCTGGTTTCTTTTATTGAAAAGGCATTTTTAGATGGGAAAGTAGGCTTCTACTTTGACCTTTAGTTACTATATACAACAGACGCTAAAAGAAGGAATCGCAGTTTGTTTCCATAAAGCAAAATATATTTTTAAGTAGCCCTTCCTTCAAAATAATTTTTAGGATCCTCGACATTGAAGAAATTTGCTGAACTATTAGTGTTGCTATAGAGACTTTAAAATTTAACACTAATCTGTGCGACGACTTGGCTCTTGTAGGAACACGAAAACAAAAAAATCAACTGCTAGTTACTTTTCTTTTAGCCATACCAGAGGAAGTTGTCTACTACAAGCTGTTAGTTACCGTGGTAACAATCTAGTCTCCACTGGGATATCATAGCCTAGCGTACCAAAGCTGGTCTATTCTGTTTTATTTAAGCCCTTTTACCAAATTTGCTTTCCAATTAATTACGATTCCAATGAGACTAATGTTTTGACGATAACATTGAGATCATTCATTTTATTTTCATTGACGTAAGTCATGAATTATTGAGGAGCCATGTTAATTTCCAGTTGGGTATTGGAAAGCAATATCCGATTATCAAAAGGTGTGCGCGTGAAAACGGACAAACGTAGCCGCGTGTTAGCAATTGAGAGCTGCCGGTTCATTACTATATACATCACAGGGGTCCATAACCTGTAACTAGAATGAATTTTACACCTGACGACAGTAAATGTAATTTAGCACAGCATATTTTCAAACAAGATCTCAAACTGAGAAAACTTTTAAGACTAATTTTGTCAGTTAATGGAGAAAAATGGCAAAATATGATTTTTGATTTAAATAGTTTAAAACTGAAAAAACGTAGAGCGATATCTATTTAATTACCTTGATAAGATTCTAGTAATTTTGAGATTAATTGGCACTACGTGTATGACTAGCTGTCCTGGGAAACGTGCAAGTTATGTACAAATTAAAAAATTCATTCAAGCATCATTATTCTGCTGTCAAGGTCGAGGAAAAATGAATGTAGCAGTCTTGAAAAATATGACTTTCCCCTCCAAACCCAAGACATGTTTCTTTCTTTCTTTTCTCTCTTGAAGACTTTGCGTGTTTTGTAGAGTAAACTTGCTATTGTCTTTAAACACATGAATTGAGACACAATTCTTAAAATGCGTCAAACTTTTTAGCACAGAGACAGTCACGTACTCGTGGGTTTTAGGTCAAGAATGATACCTCTGTAAATTTCTTGCAAAAACGCAACTTGGAAATATCGCTCCCCCCTGGTGGCTGATTTCCTATTTCATGAGGTCACTTTTAAAGATAACAATCTTGCATATGATTAAGAGCAACGTTTAAGCCCCGTTTAAGTCGATAAATTTTTCCAAATTTGGGCTGATGCAAGATAATGCCTAATAAGAGTTGGTGGTACTAGAACTTTTTTGAGCATTTAACAAGAAAATATTGAAAACATTCAATGACGATGTGAAAACTAGTAATTTAAGGTCAAATTAAATCCGTAAATGCTAAGTAAATGCTAATTATTTTGCAAATAATTGTGGTCATACCTGGAAAAGATTGCCAATAACATGAGTTTACACACGTCTATGTAGAGGTTATATCAATCGATAGATGAGTTGTTCTCAGTGCTTAAATTGGCTTAATACTTTCCTTAGCAAGTATTGTGTTCAAATCCCAGATAAAAGTAGGGCTTGGATTTTTCTTTAATCTGGTATTTGCATTGTAACAGTTGTCATATTTTTGAATCGCTTTCTTTTTATTAACAGTTCAACGTCTGTTGGTCTGCTCTGCTCAGCCATCATATATTCACATCGATACAGACAATGCCAAAATTTTCTTCAAAATAAACAATGTTGCATATACTATCAGTGGGAAGGCAGAACAAGGAAATTTTACAGGTCAAAATAATAAGACTTGGACTTATGATAAGGTTGTTTTTGAAATAGAACCAGAACACAAATCTCTTTTTGAGAGGAGAATTGACAATGTCACTGTATCAGGGAGCCGTGCTGTCGAACTAAACGCAATGCAGGACCTCGTGTTAAATAACACACTTGATTTGGACGGCAGAATTGTCGAAGGAATGACTAAACGCAGATTTTTAGGAGGCTTTTTAGCCAACATGACGTCTTGTTGTTATGTAGGTATGTATATTGTGTTGTTAAGTCTATATTTTGAATATATATCTCCGACTTCGTAAAAATCGAGTCTTCATTTCGGTAGACAATGGAAGTTGAGATTTCTGCTGTGGCAGCTGTTGGCTCACGATTAACTGTAGCCAAAGAGCTGAAAAGACTAGTGATGTTTCCAGATGGTGGTCATTTCTGAAAAGATTTATCACAGACAATTTCCTTTTATCTGTAAGTAAATGTCAAAATTGGAATATAAAAAGCACCATTTTAACCGCATCGCTCATCAAAACATCAAATAACACCTATCAGATCATGTACTACTATTGGTAACCCTTGTTTAATGTAAATGAACTCTCAATATGACGTATTTTATCTTGTCACTTTAACAAAGCCACTTGACAAAGGAACTGACCGGCGACATGATCTGACATTCTGCCATGCATAGATTAAGCAACAGTTAATAATCGTAACCCAAAACTTTATTTTGAAGTTTAAAAGACTCAGTTTCAGCATAAGCCTATTGGCTATGACAAA